>JAXIVJ010014141.1:0-35251 GCA_036785665.1 Chirona hameri | reverse complement strand
GGGGGGGGGGGGGATCATAATTTCAGGACTTTTTTTGGGGGGTATGACCCCTTTGACCCCCTGGATCCGCCCCTGCCCTCATATATCCATATCTTGTGATTGCTACGCTACTTCATCTTCCTCACCCACTTCCTTTCTTTCTCTTTCCCTATCTTAGACCTCTTACTCTCTCCGGTTCTTCCTCTTCCCTCCAGCTCCTATATAGCCTTGCCTCCAGCCATTTCCTCCGTTGCCTCACTCACCCTCCCATCTGAGCAGTGCAATTCCAAATCAAATGTGCGGTGCCCATATGGACTGCTAGATGTCGTAACGTGAGCAAACGCGCGGAAACGGGAGAGAGCGGCGGATAACCGAAGCGCAGTCAGCTGACACTTTACGACTTCTGGCGGTGGATATGGGCACCGGCGATTTGACGCGTTTTCGGGGTGGCGTTTTCGTGCGGTTTGGTGACGTTCTCACACCATTTTGTTCGCGTATGCAGAACGTGGAGAGGTGCGCAGAAGTTGGACAATGTTGAACTTCCTTGTCCGTTATTGTCGGTTCCATCTGTCCTGCTGTTGGAAGTGAAGTTTCCTGTTGGTATTTTCTTCTGCATAATCGAGGTGGGTACATTTGGTTATTTGAGTTTGATTTGAATGTTGAAGGTTAATTCAAATTTGAATATGGTTGAAGCCAAACATTTGCTTCTGACGAATCAGAATCCTGATGCTATTCCAATGGCTCAGGCTCAATTTGATTATTTTAATATAATTTACCTATAGGTTAATTATATAAATTCAGACTGGTTATTGATTCAACTTTTTTAGAACGATTCAATCATGATTCATTTAGGAATTTGAATGATTCAATCACTGTTTGATTCACAGATACAATTTTGAGAATTGATTCCTTCCGATTCAAAGAATCAAAACAAATATTTTAATCGATTCACGTTTGATTCAACATTTAAATATATGATGTGAATTTATGTCAAATCAATACAAATATTAACATTCCTATATATGATCATTAAAACATTGTTACAGAAATAGTATTTTAGTATAAATGAATGTAGCCACTGGGACTGCATGTATTTGCACAATTTACCAGTGTACCTGTATTGTTAAGAATCGTTAAATATTTTGATTCAATCAGCCTTGATTTGATGCGGGTTTTGATTCAATCACGATTCACGAATCAAAAGATCTGGTCGTGGATCAATAATTTTGATTGAACGATTCCAATCGATTCAATCAGTGTCGAATCAATACACTGTCTGATATTGATATTGCAAGGCAACTTCATTAAAACAGGTCACACTTTTCACTTCATGCTACATTTTCATCAACAATTTGCCATTTTCAAACTGTTACCTCCCCCCCCCCCCCCAATTAATGTGCATTTCAATACCTTACACCAGTTCCCACCCACTTGTTTTCAGATGATGAAGAGAACTCCAAATTGAAATGGTACACACACAAATATGAATGGCGCAAGGCGCGCCCCAGCGCGAGTGCGAGATTCAGGAGGACTTATTCATGCGAGCTTATTACTGCCAAGATACCCAGTTAGTGAGTCTTTCCGTTCACTGATAATCCAGTGCATTGATCGTTGTTGTGCTGTGCCCTGTTTGTACGCTCAATAAACACTGTTTTCCATAACATCAACGCATTTATTGTGTTAGCGAGCAAACTCCTGCCCTCCGAGTCTTCAAAACGATAACACGATTTCACGCATTCATGCCGTAATGCAACGTTCGACGCTACTCAACGTCATCTACTCAGGTACGAACAATTAGCAAAACCAGTCCTAGCCATCAGCAGCAAGTACCAGCTTCAGCGCGTGACGGGCCTGCTCGCGGCAGTGGAGCCAGGCTGGCTGCACCGACGGCCGGTGGCGGCACCGCGGGCGCCGAGCGCTGTCGAACCAGCAGCCGACCTCAGCGCTGCCGCTGTACTCGACCGTGCGCCGCCGCCGGCGGCACAGTCATGCACAGTCACAACGGCGTAGCGCCCATCCCGATTTGAGAAGACCACGGACGGCAGCAGCTTCAGCGCCAGCTAGGTCACTCCGACTTTTGACATCACTCTGAAATGCCCAGCTCACCGCGACGGACCACGGGATCCTGCCAGGGTACTGCCCCCTCCGGTGACGATAACTAATCCGCGAATCGATCCCTCAGCGCCATAGAGTCCAGAGCAGTGTTGTTGGAGCCGAGCCGTCGGGGGGCACCCGAGCGCGCCAGCTGCCTTCGACTGCAACCGTCACGCGCCTCTTCGCAACTGGCCGTCGTGCTCGACATCCACGTCGTCCGGGCCGATGTAGGACAGCGAGTCGGTGGACATTGATGTGCCTGCCATCTATCGCACCTGAAACCAGATACAGCACAATGCTATTAGATATAGTATGAAATATGTTACTACACCTGCGCTATAAACATCAGACTGGTCATTGGTACCACTGGACTGGTACCATCAGACTGGATTGGTACTTGGAAAGTAAAAATTCCTGATTTGTAATAGATATTAAATCCTTGAGGAAAATGTAATTTTATTTTCGCTACAATGTTGGTTAGATCAGGTGAAAAGAGCAAATTCCAAGAACCAAAAATGAAGAGATTCATTATTTGTTTTGCCCCAAAAGTCCAGAAAATGGCCAAAATTCCAAGGTTGGCTCAGCATACAGCTCACTGTACAGCTCAGCGCAAAGCTCAGCATACTGTTCAGCGTACTGTTCAGCGACTGCTCAGTGTACGCTAAATTCCAAGAACAAAAAATGAAGAGATTCATGATTTGTTTTACCCCAAAAGTCCATAAAATGTCCAAAATTCCAAGGTTGGCTCAGCATACAGCTCACTGTACAGCTCAGCGCACAGCTCAGCGCAACGCTCAGCATACTGTTTAGCGTACACGCTCAGCGTACTGCTCAATGTACTGCTCAGTGTACAGTAAATTCCAATAAAAAAAAATTAAGAGATTCATGATTTGTTTTACCCCAAAAGTCCATAAAATGGCCAAAATTCCAAGGTTGGCTCAGCATACAGCTCACTGTACAGCTCAGCGCAAAGCTCAGCATACTGCTCAGTGTACGCTAAATTCCAAGAACAAAAAATGAAGAGATTCATGATTTGTTTTACCCCAAAAGTCCATAAAATGGCCAAAATTCCAAGGTTGGCTCAGCATACAGCTCACTGTACAGCTCAGCACACAGCTCAGCGTACGGCTCAGCGCAAAGCTCAGCATACTGTTCAGCGTACTGCTCAGTGTATGCCGTACAGCTCACTGTACCGCTCAGCGTACTGCTCAGCCACCAGCCAGGTACAGCTATCAATGTAAAATTACAACACCTATTCCAAGACTTTATAAACAGGGTGAAAATCAACCTTTGTTACAACATGACACTGGGCAGGAAACATGTGTTTACATACCCAAGCGGTGTGGAAGTGCCACCTCTCCCCAAACTCTTTAGCAATGGCCAGCCAGCCTTCCTGTGTTGGCGGCTTCATCTCATTCATTGCCAGCTCATCCCAATGCACAGACTTTGATGATATTGCTTGGTGTGGCTCGTCCGACCCGGAAGGACCTTGCTATATCCTGCTGGCTCTGGCCACTTGCCAGGTACCTGCATAGAAAGAGAACCACAAATATTGTCACACTTAATAGCAATCCACATCTAGTTATTTGTTTAAATTGTATCTTATACCAGGATCACTGATTATAGCTTCAGACCACCCATGAATGAAAACAACGAACGGAGGGCAAAATTGACAAAATGTGTTACATAGTTGATGGAGTCCCTTAACTTGTACATCAATTCATTAATGATAGGTTGGTTACTCACCTCACAGTCAATGCCAGCCTCTCTGCAGGTGTGATAGGCTGCCTGAATGTGGTAGTCTGCCGTTGCAGCCGATGCCCAACCAGCAACATGATCCATCTCGCCCATTTTCATCGCCCTCACGAGTCACCACACTCCAAAAGCAAAAGGAGACCAAAGCTTCCTTTTTGTTCATTTTGGGCCACCAAAAGCTTCCTTTTTGCTTATTTTGGGCCACCAAAGATGACGAAAAAAGGAAATATGTCCCGATAGCCTATCCTTATCGATATACTCTTCCAGTTCCAACCGCGCCGCATTTGTCGAAATCGGAGTTTTCGTACGATCCCTCGACGATATCGCCCCCATGTTGCCAGATCGAAATTTGAATGTTGACGGTGTTGCCAAATCTAGCGATGTTCAATCCTTCCGCAAAAGTCACCAGACCGCCGCTTTCTCCCGTTTTCCAACGTTCCCATCTCTGTTGGTCCATATGGGCACCGCCCAAAAGTCATGAATCAGCTGACGTGACGTGACGTCACGTCACGTGATCTTGCAGCGACCTTGAGATAACGTGATCTGCTGCCGCTCTGCTGTGTACGAGTTCTGCATGATTTGACACGAAAACGTCGGCCGATTGGCTGCCGGCTCACGCCACACATGCAAGCAGCTGTGATTGGCCGCAACCTGAGAATCGGCGAGCTGTATAAATACCGCACGAGCGCAGGACACGCTCAGTCTTGTACGAGACACCGTCGGAGTGAGATTGTCCGCGCTGCTAGACTGCTAAGTCGGTGTTGTTATTGGCATCAGAAGCAGAGATGGTGTACCAAGTGCGTCTGATAGCGGGCGGCCCGGAGCCGGCTACATGCACCAGCGCCAACAGACGGGCCTTCGTGGCCGCCGGTCTCATCTTAGTCGACATGCTCTTCAGCTTGGTCTGGACAGTGCTGGCACTGACGCAATACAGCGACCCGCAGCTGGCCGAGGACAGCTACTGCCAGCAGAACAAATTTATGAAGCAGGGGCTGGGCCAGGATGACATATTGGAGTACAACCACACATCCGTCTGCAACTCCAGCATCGTGCTGTGGTACACGATGGAGCAGCTGAAGCCGCCGCTGCACGCCGCCTACCTGGCCCAGGTGGTGACGGGCGCTGTGCTGACGGCAGCCGCGCCGCCGGCGCTGTTCGGCGCGCTGCTCGGCCAGCGCCGCCTGCTGCTGGTCTGGGCGGCAGCTGACGTCATCTGGTGCTCCGCCCTGGTGTACTCGGCGGCAGTGCTGGCTCCGTTCGGGTTCCGGACATTCGTGCCGATGCTGGCCGGGTCGGCGGCGGCCTGTCTGCTGATCGGCAGTCTGGTCATGGTGCTCGGCTGCTGGCGGACGAAACCGGACGGCCAGGAGCACCCAGACGGGCTCGAGCTCAGCCAGCGAGACCCGGAGCGAGGCGAGCAGAACCAGGAGCGAGGCGAGCAGGATCCGGAGCGAGGCGAGCAGGACCAGGAGCGAGGCGAACAGGACCCGGAGCGAGGCGAGCAGGACCAGGAGCGAGGCGAACAGGACCCGGAGTGAGGCGAGCAGGACCAGGAGCGAGGAGAGCAGGACTCGGAGTGAGGCGAGCAGGACCAGGAGCGAGGAGAGCAGGACCCGGAGCGAGGTGAGCAGGACCAGGAGCGAGGCGAACAGGACCAGGAGCGAGGCGATGAAGAGGGCAAGACAGGGGAGAGCGTGTCGAGGAGGGTTTGAAGTTTATTCCGAGAGGCAGTCGCGCGGGTTAGAGCAATTATGTGCGAAGCCGAGTGCCGAGTGCCGAGCCAGGCATCATTCGGACCCTGGGTTTGCCCCACTAATCTGCCCCACTACCCTGGGTTTGCCCCACTAATCTGCCCCACTACCCTGGGTTTGCCCCACTAATCTGCGCTGTGTACTGTGTCGTACTTAAACCGGCTTAAAAGGCAACCGTGTGTTCTGTTGCGTTATGTTGCATTTCCTTCAGGCCGTACTCGATTGGTACGTGCTGAAGCCTGTTTTGTACAGTTATACAATAAAGTTATCTGATAAACATGCCAATGTTTGAAACACAGGGTTTTCATCCATCTGGGACCGCCGGAACGATACGGCGAGTTTTCAGAACGAGCTTCATCGAAACCAAACTACAGAAGACGGGAGACTTTCGACAGAAGAGCCCTTTGGTAAAGTTTAACCCGCGCCACGCTGGGCTGGGCCTCACGCCTGGCTGGGGAGGGGGTTTTAACATCCCCCCTCCTCGAACTCAGCTCCTATGAGAAGTAGGCCAAAACAAAGCGTTCGATAGCTCGTCAAAAAGCATGTCGAAACTATTACATTCATTTTTTGGCTTAGGTCAATATTGAAGTCACTAGATGTCATCCAATGTAACATTTTCCAATTGTATAACTTTGCTCCAGAAACCCCCAAATATCTCGGGAACAATGATAGGTAGAAACAAACGAGAGAGAGAAAAAAAACACGCCGACTGTTTTTGGTAAAGAAGTTTTTCGTCAATAACTTTTTACCAAATAAAGCTGGGGCAATAACTTTGACGCCATCGTGTTTGAAAAACAAAAACAAAGACTCAATCAAAACACATTATGTCTGCCTCAGCCAAGCACGTTTAATAACTTTTATAATTATTTACATACTTTTGTAATGCCTCGGTTAAATGGAAATATTGACCTTCTCCCACAAAAATCGAGTTATTACTTGATATCGACAGACGATATCAGTACTCTCAAGTACTTGGTAACGAATTTTGGTCCCCACAAAAATCCGGTATTGCTTTTTGACCAAATGGTATGGAAAATATGTCTCTTGCACTCTGTATATTATAATGATGTGCCCTGCTAACCAATCAATAAACATTGAAATACAAATATATATCCAAATTCGCAGTTAACTTATGCACCCAACGACGGCCTAGTTAGTGGCTGCGACCCTCAATTTCTTAAAAGAATCGTCATAATGGTTCATTTATTTTAAACATTATAAGTTTTGCATAGTTTCGTCTCTGGCTGTACAATGCTTTAGCTTATCAATAAAAAGAACCACTTTCTCAACAACAACAAAAAATCAACAAACAATCGACAAAGTGACAATGAAATGGGAGGTTCATTTACGCACCCAACGGCGATCTATTTAGTGTCGGCGATTTGTTTCAGGGACATCGTCAGTGCTTTCAAAGGAAAGGAAAGCGTCATACCAGATACCAGATATGCCAGATACAAAGATAGAAGTAAAGATAGAAGAAGTACATACCAGATACAAAGTACAAAAAACGGTGCAAAAGATCGTACCGCTCGTTCGTCACCATACCTATATAAGTACATATATTTCAATTTCCCAAATGTTAACCCGCGCATTGCAGGGGTTTGCGCCGAACACGAAGTGCAGGGGGGTTGATTTCCGCCCCCCCCCCCCCCGTGAGATCTCAAAAACTACGCTACGTAGCGACAAGCGGAAAACGGTGTTTGATAGCTTGATACAAGTTCTATCGAAAATATTTTTTCGTATTTTTTTTTTAGGTCAGGTCAAAATTGAGGTCACCAGAGGTCATCAAAGGTCAAATTTTCCATTTTTTCCCTGTTTTAGGACTTCTCTCCAGAAATTCACATATATCTAGGAAACTATGCTAGCTAGAAACAAACGAAAAAATTGATCGCCAGCCATTGAAATTTACAATCGACGTGTCCTCAAATTTGATATCAGGTCAATATTTGAGGCTCCAGAGCAGACTGGTTATTCATTCGACTGATTTAATCAATTGGAATCGTTTTGCAAAATCCCTCGAATCAAAGAAGAATCGATTAACCACCGGATTTGTTTTATTCATGAATCATGATTGCATCAAAACCCGCATAGAAACAAGGCTGATTGAATCAAAAAGACTGTGCAATGTAATGATATTTCAATGGTGAGTCAAACATGATTTGATAAAAAAAAAATGTTTTGATTCTTTGAATCGGAAGAATCGTGTCTCAAAATGGTTATCCATGAATCAAACGGTGACTTGAATCATTCGTATTCCAAAATGAATTTTGATTGAATCCTTCCAAAAAAGGTGAATCAATAACCAGTCTGCTCCAGAGGTAAAAAAGGGGGAAAATGTTGCTTTTTGCAAAACTGTTTTTCGCTGATAATTTGTTATCTAATAAAGATAACGGAACACCGTTTTCGCCATTGTGTTTGTCTCGTCAATGCGCTTCGAATCATATACATGGTGACCATGTTAGATCAACTTCTAAATTTGGCCTCAGGTCACATGACCTTCATCTGAGGTCAATACCCAAGTAAGTCATGTTGCATATAGGGAGGCGTGTATCGACGAGGCAAACACATTGTTGTCGGTTTTACTTCTCTATCTGTATTCTGTCGCGAGTTATGGACAAAAAAGTGATGATGAACTCGGATGACCTCAAATCACCCCATGGGGGTTACTGAAGAAAACTTACACTTGGATCATCAATAATATCCCATAGTAACATGATCCAGAAGTAATTGGACTAATAGCATGCATATCCTTAAAATAGAAAGCATTTCAATATTTCCCCATTGACTTATTATGGGGAGGTCACGAAATTGACCTGACCTTTGGTCACCGATATCAAAATTCCAAGATATACGAATTGTAAGTACTTATGCCCTCATGATACCCTGTAAGTTTCAAACTGATCGGTGAGAAACTTTGGCTTTGGCACAACTGCAAACGTTTTTGGAGGTGGGGTCACTTGACCTGGTCTGGTGACCTGACCTGAGATGACCGGAGGTATTTTTTTTAAGTGTGCGCAATTGATGTCCCAACAGGTGTGCAAAAAACCGGCGGCGCTACGCGCCGCCGTTTTTTTCGCTATCTGCGAAAAACCTGAAGGGAGGGGGGGAGGGAATCAACGGGTGCACGGGTTAATGATCGAAATAGGAAAAGTTATTATTTCACTTTTAAATTGAGACACGATCAATCTGATACCATACATGTGTCATAAGATAATGCAGAAAAGTAAATCAAAAGGTCAAATTTCCTTTTAATTCCATGCGATGTGAGATCCTGAGTAGCAGTCCCGGGTCATTTGGAGGAAATATGTGACGCATTTCTCTGAGATGAGATAAAGTAGAACAAATACCTACTGTCCCGTATCTGTGACAAATACCTACTGTCCCGTATCTGTGGCAAATACCTACTGTCCCGTATCTGTGGCAAATACCTACTGTCTCGTATCTGTGACAAATACCTACTGTCCCGTATCTGTGGCAAATACCTACTGTCCCGTATCTGTGACAAATACCTACTGTCTCGTATCTGTGGCAAATACCTACTGTCTCGTATCTGTGACAAATACCTACTGTCTCGTATCTGTGACAAATACCTACTGTCCCGTATCTGTGACAAATACCTACTGTCCCGTATCCGTGACAAATACCTACTGTCCCGTATCTGTGGCAAATACCTACTGTCTCGTATCTGTGGCAAATACCTACTGTCCCGTAGCTGTGGCAAATACCTACTGTCTCGTATCTGTGGCAAATACCTACTGTCTCGTATCTGTGGCAAATACCTACTGTCCCGTATCTGTGACAAATACCTACTGTCTCGTATCTGTGACCTGTTAAGTAAGTATCTGAATAGTGTGTGAAGCTGGGTGAAAACTTATACCTCTGAGACGACAAAGATTGGACAGCTCAAGGTACCAGACAAGGTAACACACCAGGAGAACTTAGACTGGATACGCATCGTGCGGACGGGTCCCACGCAGCCGTCAGACGGGTATCCATTATCAATGAGGTCCGGGTCAGGGTGGCAAGTGGCCGGCGTACCGCCGCTGGCTGCAGTCCACTCCACCGATGCCGATGGTCCAGGGGAGCGACTCTGAGACCGGCCGATGCCGTTGGTCCAGGGGAGCGACTCTGAGACCAACCGATGCCGTTGGTCCAGGGGAGCGGCTCTGATATCGGCCCGCTGGTCCAGGGGAGCGGCTCTGAGACCGGCCGATGCCGCTGGTCCAGGGGAGCGACTCTGAGACCAACCGATGCCGCTGGTCCAGGGGAGCGACCCTGAGATCGGCCCGCTGGTCCAGGGGAGCGACTCTGAGACCGGCCGATGCCGCTGGTCCAGGGGAGCGACTCTGAGATCGGCCCGCTGGTCCAGGGGAGCGGCTCTGAGACCAGCCGATGCCGCTGGGACCAACCGCCAGCATCGTCAGTCGAGACACGACACAACGTGTCGAGACACCATACGTCATAACGTGTCGAGACACCATACGTCATAACGTGTCGAGACACCATACGTCATAACGTGTCGAGACACGACACAACGTGTCGAGACACCATACGTCATAACGTGTCGAGACACGACACAACGTGTCGAGACACCATACGTCATAACGTGTCGAGACACCATACGACACAACGTGTCGAGACACGACACAACGTGTCGAGACACCATACGTCATAACGTGTCGAGACACGACATAACGTGTCGAGACACCATACGTCATAACGTGTCGAGACACGACACAACGTGTCGAGACACCATACGTCATAACGTGTCGAGTCACGACACAACGTGTCGAGACACCATACGTCATAACGTGTCCGAGCGGGACGCAACATGTCAGGAAACGACGCAACATTTCAGGAAACGACAAGACATGCCGAAACACGACACAACATATCGGGACACGACACAATGGTGAGACACTACAGACAGATCAGGACACGACAAAATGGTGAGACACTACAGACATATCACTACAGACACAATGGTGAGACACTACAGACAGATCAGGACACGACACAATGGTGAGACACTACATACAGATCAGGACACGACACAATGGTGATACACTACAGACATCAGGACACGACACAATGGTGAGACACTACAGACAGATCAGGACACGACACAATGGTGAGACACTACAGACAGATCAGGACACGACACAATGGTGAGACACTACAGACAGATCAGGACACCACACAATGGTGAGACACTACAGACAGATCAGGACACGACACAATGGTGAGACACTACAGACAGATCAGGACACGACACAATGGTGAGACACTACAGACAGATCAGGACACGACACAATGGTGAGACACTACAGACATATCAGGACACGACACAATGGTGAGACACTACAGACAGATCAGGACACGACACAATGGTGAGACACTACAGACAGATCAGGACACGACACAATGGTGAGACACTACAGACATATCAGGACACGACACAATGGTGAGACACTACAGACAGATCAGGACACGACACAATGGTGAGACACTACAGACAGATCACTACAGACACAATGGTGAGACACTACAGACAGATCAGGACACGACACAATGGTGAGACACTACAGACAGATCACTACAGACACAATGGTGAGACACTACAGACAGATCACTACAGACACAATGGTGAGACACTACAGACAGATCACTACAGACACAATGGTGAGACACTACAGACATATCAGGACACGACACAATGGTGAGACACTACAGACAGATCACTACAGACACAATGGTGACACACTACAGACAGATCACTACAGACCCAATGGTGAGACACTACAGACAGATCACTACAGACACAATGGTGAGACACTACAGACAGATCAGGACACGACACAATGGTGAGACACTACAGACAGATCACTACAGACACAATGGTGAGACACTACAGACAGATCACTACAGACACAATGGTGAGACACTACAGACAGATCACTACAGACACAATGGTGAGACACTACAGACAGATCACTACAGACACAATGGTGAGACACTACAGACAGATCACTACAGACACAATGGTGAGACACTACAGACAGATCACTACAGACACAATGGTGAGACACTACAGACAGATCACTACAGACACAATGGTGAGACACTACAGACAGATCACTACAGACACAATGGTGACACTACAGACAGATCACTACAGACACAATGGTGAGACACTACAGACAGATCACTACAGACACAATGGTGAGACACTACAGACAGCTTACTACAGACACAATGGTGAGACACTACAGACAGATCACTACAGACACAATGGTGAGACACTACAGACAGATCACTACAGACACAATGGTGAGACACTACAGACAGATCACTATAGACACAATGGTGAGACACTACAGACAGATCAGGACACGACACAATGGTGAGACACTACAGACAGATCACTACAGACACAATGGTGAGACACTACAGACATATCACTACAGACACAATGGTGAGACACTACAGACAGATCACTACAGACAATGGTGAGACACTACAGACAGATCACTACAGACACAATGGTGAGACACTACAGACAGATCACTACAGACACAATGGTGAGACACTACAGACATATCAGGACACGACACAATGGTGAGACACTACAGACAGATCACTACAGACACAATGGTGAGACACTACAGACAGATCACTACAGACACAATGGTGAGACACTACAGACAGATCACTACAGACACAATGGTGAGACACTACAGACAGATCACTACAGACACAATGGTGAGACACTACAGACAGATCACTACAGACACAATGGTGAGACACTACAGACAGATCACTACAGACACAATGGTGAGACACTACAGACAGATCACTACAGACACAATGGTGAGACACTACAGACAGATCACTACAGACACAATGGTGAGACACTACAGACAGATCACTACAGACACAATGGTGAGACACTACAGACAGATCACTACAGACACAATGGTGAGACACTACAGACAGATCACTACAGACACAATGGTGAGACACTACAGACAGATCACTACAGACACAATGGTGAGACACTACAGACAGATCAGGACACAAACATGATACAGCATGTTGGAGCACGACACACCAGGTCGTGACATCACGACACACCAGGTCGTGACATCACGACACACCAGGTCGTGACACATCACGACACACCAGGTCGTGACATCACGACACACCAGGTCGTGACATCACGACACACCAGGTCGTGACATCACGACACACCAGGTCGTGACATCACGACACACCAGGTCGTGACTCATCACGGCACACCAGGTCGTGACTCATCACGACACACCAGGTCGTGACATCACGACACACCAGGTCGTGACATCACGACACACCAGGTCGTGACTCATCACGACACACCAGGTCGTGACATCACGACACACCAGGTCATGACTCATCACGACACACCAGGTCGTGACACATCACGACACACCAGGTCATGACACATCACGACACACCAGGTCGTGACACATCACGACACACCAGGTCGTGACATCACGACACACCAGGTCATGACTCATCACGACACACCAGGTCGTGACACATCACGACACACCAGGTCGTGACATCACGACACACCAGGTCGTGACTCATCACGACACACCAGGTCGTGACATCACGACACACCAGGTCATGACTCATCACGACACACCAGGAAGTGACACATCACGACACACCAGGTCGTGACATCACGACACACCAGGTCGTGACTCATCACGACACACCAGGTCGTAACATCACGACACACCAGGTCGTGACTCATCACGACACACCAGGTCGTGACATCACGACACACCAGGTCGTGACTCATCACGACACACCAGGTCGTGACATCACGACACACCAGGTCATGACTCATCACGACACACCAGGTCGTGACACATCACGACACACCAGGTCGTGACTCATCACGACACACCAGGTCATGACACATCACGACACACCAGGTCGTGACACATCACGACACACCAGGTCGTGACATCACGACACACCAGGTCATGACTCATCACGACACACCAGGTCGTGACACATCACGACACACCAGGTCGTGACATCACGACACACCAGGTCATGACTCAGCACGACACACCAGGAAGTGACACATCACGACACACCAGGTCGTGACATCACGACACACCAGGTCGTGACTCATCACGACACACCAGGTCGTAACATCACGACACACCAGGTCGTAACATCACGACACACCAGGTCGTGACTCATCACGACACACCAGGTCGTGACATCACGACACACCAGGTCATGACTCATCACGACACACCAGGTCGTGACACATCATGACACACCAGGTCGTGACATCACGACACACCAGGTCGTGACTCATCACGACACACCAGGTCGTGACATCACGACACACCAGGTCATGACTCATCACGACACACCAGGTCGTGACACATCACGACACACCAGGTCGTGACATCACGACACACCAGGTCGTGACTCATCACGACACACCAGGTCGTGACACATCACGACACACCAGGTCGTGACATCACGACACACCAGATCGTGACATCACGACACACCTGGTCGTGACATCACGACACACCAGGTCGTGACTCATCACGGCACACCAGGTCGTGACTCATCACGGCACACCAGATCGTGACATCACGACACACCAGGTCATGACTCATCACGACACACCAGGTCGTGACATCACGACACACCAGGTCATGACTCATCACGACACACCAGGTCGTGACACATCACGACACACCAGGTCGTGACACATCACGACACACCAGGTCGTGACATCACGACACACCAGGTCGTGACTCATCACGACACACCAGGTCGTGACATCACGACACACCAGGTCATGACTCATCACGACACACCAGGTCGTGACACATCACGACACACCATGTCGTGACATCACGACACACCAGGTCGTGACTCATCACGACACACCAGGTCGTGACATCACGACACACCAGGTCATGACTCATCACGACACACCAGGTCGTGACACATCACGACACACCAGGTCGTGACATCACGACACACCAGATCGTGACACATCACGACACACCAGGTCGTGACATCACGACACACCAGGTCGTGACACATCACGACACACCAGGTCGTGACACATCACGGCACACCAGGTCATGACTCATCACGACACACCAGGTCGTGACGCATCACGGCACGTGTTGGGACAATCCGACATGTCGTGACACATTTAGGAATGCACAGGAGAATGGGTACTATGCACAAGAAGCAAGCACATACTGAAATTGGATTGAAAGGCACAAAAGAAGACCATATATTGAACTGAAGGATTGATTCTCACTGCTGAATTGGCACTGCCTGTCCGACATCGGTTGAATTTCGATGCCACTACAACGCTCTAAGGTTAAGAATACGAGGTATGTAATATTCGCTACACATAAAGCACAGCAGGATCTAATAATTAAATCAGTTGCTGTTGAATTTTGAACTTTCTGATTACTCTATAAGCATCATTTCACCTTTCCCCTTCTGGGCGTCAATTTAATTTAAATTGCATTATCAACCTTGCAGCATCCTTTGGGATTAGCATTTTGCGTTCGAAATACGCCGACAATCTCGCATCTCGGAAGTGAAGTCAAGGAAATACAAAACGGAAACAGCAGACAGCAAAACTAATATGGACTCCTGGGGTTCAGCATTTACGGCCTCTATCTATATTTTTGGTACAGCTTTCCCGGGATGATTCCAGAGTCGGATATGCCGAGGGACAAGGTCCGCTTTTATGAGATATTGAACTGCCTAGTCACTCCTGTCGAGGCAGGTCGAAAATGAGCGACCCTGACTTCCGGTGGGCCACGCGATTCTCGGTCCCTCCGCTAGAGAGTGTTCAGTTGGTGAATGGCGGCTCGGCGCGGCGACGAATGATGATTGGCTTTGCCACACGCCCTTATCAGTTCTCCGTCCAGTTGACGTCAACATACACTGGCGCGCAGAATGACAAGGAGACATGGGAAAGAGCGGCGCCCGCTGGGCAGCCCTGCTGACTTGGGAGAGGCGCCCGCTGGGCAGCTCTGCTGACTTGGGAGAGGCGCCCGCTGGGCAGCTCTGCTGACTTGGGAGAGGCGCCCGCTGGGCAGCTCTGCTGACTTGGGAGAGGCGCCCGCTGGGCAGCTCTGCTGACTTGGGAGAGGCGCCCGCTGGGCAGCTCTGCTGACTTGGGAGAGGCGCCCGCTGGGCAGCTCTGCTGACTTGGGAGAGGCGCCCGCTGGGCAGCTCTGCTGACTTGGGAGCGGCGCCCGCTGGGCAGCTCTGCTGACTTGGGAGAGGCGCCCGCTGGGCAGCTCTGCTGACTTGGGAGAGGCGCCCGCTGGGCAGCTCTGCTGACTTGGGAGAGGCGCCCGCTGGGCAGCTCTGCTGACTTGGGAGAGGCGCCCGCTGGGCAGCTCTGCTGACTTGGGAGAGGCGCCCGCTGGGCAGCTCTGCTGACTTGGGAGAGGCGCCCGCTGGGCAGCTCTGCTGACTTGGGAGAGGCGCCCGCTGGGCAGCTCTGCTGACTTGGGAGAGGCGCCCGCTGGGCAGCTCTGCTGACTTGGGAGCGGCGCCCGCTGGGCAGCTCTGCTGACTTGGGAGAGGCGCCCGCTGGGCAGCTCTGCTGACTTGGGAGAGGCGCCCGCTGGGCAGCTCTGCTGACTTGGGAGAGGCGCCCGCTGGGCAGCTGCTGACTTGGGAGGCTGCCATGACGGCCCACGGCCGGCGCTCCGTTTGGTGGTGCTGCTCTGACGTAACGTGACGGTCGGCCCTGAGCAGTGACTGTGTTCCACGAACGCCTTGTGCTTCTGCCAGCGACACGCCTCCCTAGAGACCCTCCCTCTTATCACAGCATGCCTCTCCTCCCCTCTCTCCAATCACCACTCCGTACCTCTCTCCATCACCCCGTCCCTCTCTCTCCACCGCTCCGCTCCGTCCCTCTCTCCACCACCCGTCCCTCTATCTCCACCGCTCCATCCCTCTCCCCCGCCGATCCACCCCTCTACCTCCACCACTCCGTCCCTCTCTCCACCACTCCGTCCCTCTCTCCACCACCCCGTCCCTCTCTCTCCACCGCTCCGCTCCGTCCCTCTCTCCACCACCCGTCCCTCTATCTCCACCGCTCCGTCCCTCTCTCTCCACCACTCCGTCCCTCCACCTACACCACTCCGTCCCTCTCCCTCCGCCGCCGCCGCCGCCGCAGCGGGCGGTCTGTTTGGCCTCTCCGTGAGCACGCCAGGATCGTCCGGGGCGGCGCGGCGGTCCCCTGCACCAGACGCTGCCCGCCGGTGGCCGCGCGGCGGTCGTCGCTCGCCGCTGTGGGCCTGTGGGCTCTCCAGCAGAGGGAGGGGGGGGGGGGGGCGTCGCTCGCTCGCTGCCCAGCCCTGTTGGTCAGGCACTAGACAGACATCATGCTCGAGCCTGCCGACATGGCGCGACACAGCTCCTGATGCAGAGACCAGGGAATGTGACGAGCCTGCCGACATGGCGCGACACAGCTCCTGATGCAGAGACCAGGGAATGTGACGAGTCTGCCGACATGGCGCGACACAGCTCCTGATGCAGAGACCAGGGAATGTGACAAGCCTGCCGACATGGCGCGACACAGCTCCTGATGCAGAGACCAGGGAATGTGACGAGCCTGCCGACATGGCGCGACACAGCTCCTGATGCAGAGACCAGGGAATGTGACGAGCCTGCCGACATGGCGCGACACAGCTCCTGATGCAGAGACCAGGGAATGTGACGAGTCTGCCGACATGGCGCGACACAGCTCCTGATGCAGAGACCAGGGAATGTGACGAGTCTGCCGACATGGCGCGACACAGCTCCGGATGCAGAGACCAGGGAATGTGACGAGCCTGCCGACATGGCGCGACACAGCTCCTGATGCAGAGACCAGGGAATGTGACGAGCCTGCCGACATGGCGCGACACAGCTCCTGATGCAGAGACCAGGGAATGTGACGAGTCTGCCGACATGGCGCGACACAGCTCCTGATGCAGAGACCAGGGAATGTGACGAGTCTGCCGACATGGCGCGACACAGCTCCGGATGCAGAGACCAGGGAATGTGACGAGCCTGCCGACATGGCGCGACACAGCTCCTGATGCAGAGACCAGGGAATGTGACGAGCCTGCCGACATGGCGCGACACAGCTCCTGATGCAGAGACCAGGGAATGTGACGAGTCTGCCGACATGGCGCGACACAGCTCCTGATGCAGAGACCAGGGAATGTGACGAGTCTGCCGACATGGCGCGACACAGCTCCTGATGCAGAGACCAGGGAATGTGACGAGTCTGCCGACATGGCGCGACACAGCTCCGGATGCAGAGACCAGGGAATGTGACGAGCCTGCCGACATGGCGCGACACAGCTCCGGATACAGAGACCAGGGAATGTGAGACGGTATGAGGAGCATCATAGCTGCCTCAGAGGCCCTGCAGGTGGTATGCAGTGCTAAATCCAAATACACGTGTACTTTAGCATGGGACCATATTAGGGATGGCTGGAAATCGTGAGGGACGATGTTCCAAGTGTCCCCAGTGGTGACGACGCCCATGGAATGGTCACCAATATTTCGCAAAGCGAGAAGACATGAGATGAGCGAAAAGACATGGATCCATTGAGAAGACACAAGGACACATGCCAGACCCGACTGTTCTCCAATATAACAGCGGTGAACGTCAACTCCCCGTCCCATCAGCAGGGCACTTGTCATGTCCTTGGCTCAGAGGACACGCGCTATGTCCTCAGCTCGCTGACGGACACGGATTGTGTTCCCATCTCAGTGGAGGGACAAGTGTTTTGTTTTTGTTTTGTTTTATTTAATAAATTTAGTCCGAATGTTTTGTATGGATGGATTTCCGAGGGCAGGCCCCACGCTAAGCAGAGCTTGTTACGCAGGCCCTGGCCTCACCACCCGATCGCGCAATTCCTGTTGGCCGGCAGAATTTAGAGACGAAAGTTTTACGTGCCCGACATACCTGGACACGGTCCGCCCCGCTCACTGACGTCACCTGACCTTGAGTGCGACCGCTGCCACCGGCCGCAGGCCATCCCAGTCAGGAGCAAATATCGAGCGCTGAAGCGACTCGAACCCGGGCTGCCACTACCGGGATAGTTCAGAAGTCCAGCGCTCTCCCACTGAGCTACAGGGACGAACATGTTATGTCCTCAGCTCCTCAGAGGACACTGACTTATCCTCATCACTGACGGAAGAAGGCATCGATAAGACAAGGAAGAAAACAAGATAGCATATCCTGAACCATAGTGTCCGTCCCTGTAGCTCAGTCGGGAGAGCGCTGGACTACTGAGTTCTGAACTCACTCGGTGTGGCAGGCACTCGGTGTGACAGGCTGGGTTTGAGTCGCTTCGGCGCTAGCTATTTACCCTCGACTGGGATGACCTGCGTCCGGTGGCAGCGGTCGCATTCAAGGTCAGGTAACGTCAGTGAGCGGGGCGGACCATGTCCATTGTCCAATGTCCAGGTATGTCGGCTCTAAATTCTGCCGGCTACCAGGCATTGCGCGCTCGGATGGTAGATTCTGGGCCTGTGCAACCAGCTCTGCATAGCACAGGTCCTGACCCCAGAAATCCATCCATTCAAAAGGTCCAGACCAAATTTGAAGAAAATCGTATGCAGCATAGTGTCCTGCTGCACGCGAGGCCTGACGTGTGGTATCCTCTGCTCGGCAGAAATCATGGTCTTCTGCCGGTGATCAGTAAAGATCAGTAAAGATCAGCTCTGGCAGTGGAAGACCGTGATGAGGCCGCGGTTAAAGTGCTCAGCTCTGACAGTGGAAGACCGTGATGAGGCTGCAGTTCTGGCGGCAGCTCTGGCAGTGGAAGACCGTGATGAGGCCGCGGTTAAAGTGCTCAGCTCTGACAGTGGAAGACCGTGATGAGGCTGCAGTTCTGGCGGCAGCTCTGGCAGTGGAAGACCGTGATGAGGCCGCGGTTAAAGTGCTCAGCTCTGACAGTGGAAGACCGTGATGAGGCTGCAGTTCTGGCGGCAGCTCTGGCAGTGGAAGACCGTGATGAGGCCGCGGTTCTGGCGGCAGCTCTGGCAGTGGAAGACCGTGATGAGGCCACGGTTCTGGCGGCGGCAGTGACCGTGATGAGGCCGCAGTTCTGGCGGCAGCTCTGGCAGTGGAAGACCGTGATGAGGCCACGGTTCTGGCGGCGGCAGTGACCGTGATGAGGCCGCGGTTCTGGCGGCGGCAGTGACCGTGATGAGGCCGCGGTTCTGGCGGCGGCAGTGACCGCGACAGTCTCCATGGGTGTCGAAAGCGGGACAGGAACGGGTCTCCCCTATTTTTTTTCTCGGATTTTAGCATTACGCCTATGAGCGTTACAACTTACATGGAAATAATCGACTTCAGCATGCCTACGCCCCCCTAACTTTCGCAAACTGGCGGCGTCATTGGCGGTCTCGATCTCGTACACAGACGCCACTTATCGACCGCTCGCAGCCCCCAGGGGCGGAGCCAGGGGACAGACAGGGAGGGCAGCAGCCTCCAGGGGCGGAGCCAGGGGACAGACGGGGAGGGCAACAGCCTCCAGGGGCGGAGCCAGGGGACAGACGGGGAGGGCAGCAGCCTCCAGGGGCGGAGTCAGGAGACAGACGGGGAGGGCAGCAGCCTCCAGGGGCGGAGCCAGGGGACAGACAGGAAGGGCAGCAGCCTCCAGGGGCGGAGGCAGGGGACAGACGGGGAGGGCAACAGCCTCCAGGGGCGGAGCCAGGGAACAGACAGGGAGGGCAGCAGCCTCCAGGGGCGGAGTCAGGGGACAGACGGGGAGGGCAGCAGCCTCCAGGGGCGAAGCCAGGGGACAGACGGGAGGGCAGCAGCCCCCAGGAGCGGAGCCAGGACAGACAGGGAGGGCAGCAGCCTCCAGGGGCGGAGCCAGGGGGCAGTATGAGAGAGTAGCAGTGTGCACATGAACGGGATACCGGTTCAACGGGATAGCGGGTCAAGTTATTTCTCGAAAAACGTTAAGAGGTTAACGTGTCAACCATCCTCTAGTATTTGCTATTGCGTCGGAGAGGCCACTCCACCCGTGCTCCGGCCCTGGCGCCGGGCCTGCAGACATAGGAGCTGCCCACCCCACCCGTGCTCCGGCCCTGGCGCCGGGCCTGCAGACATAGGAGCTGCCCACCCCACCCGTGCTCCGGCCCTGGCGCCGGGCCTGCAGACAGAGGAGCTGCCCACCGCTCACTGCTCCGGCCCTGGCGCCGGGCCTGCAGACAGAGGAGCTGCCCACCGCTCACTGCTCCGGCCCTGGCGCCGGGCCTGCAGACATAGGAGCTGCCCACCGATCACTGCTCCGGCCCTGGCGCCGGGCCTGCAGACATAGGAGCTGCCCACCGCTCACTCCTCCGGCCCTGGCGCCGGGCCTGCAGACAGAGGAGCTGCACGCCGCTCAGCCACAGCTGGGTGTCCAGACAGAGGAGCTGCACGCCGCTCACTGCTCAGCCACAGCTGGGTGCCCAGACAGAGGAGCTGCCCACCGCTCACTGCTCCGGCCCTGGCGCCGGGCCCAGACAGAGGAGCTGCACGCCGCTCAGCCACAGCTGGGTGGCCAGACAGAGGAGCTGCACGCCGCTCAGCCACAGCTGGGTGGCCAGACAGAGGAGCTGCACGCCGCCGCTCAGCCACAGCTGGGTGGCCAGACAGAGGAGCTGCACACCGCCGCTCAGCCACAGCTGGGTGGCCAGACAGAGGAGCTGCACGCCGCTCAGCCACAGCTGGGTGGTCAGACAGAGGAGCTGCACGCCGCTCAGCCACAGCTGGGTGGCCAGACAGAGGAGCTGCACGCCGCTCAGCCACAGCTGGGTGGCCAGACAGAGGAGCTGCACGCCGCTCAGCCACAGCTGGGTGGCCAGACAGAGGAGCTGCACGCCGCTCAGCCACAGCTGGGTGTCCAGACAGAGGAGCTGCACGCCGCTCAGCCACAGCTGGGTGGCCAGACAGAGGAGCTGCACGCCGCTCAGCCACAGCTGGGTGGCCGGACAGAGGAGCTGCATGCCGCTCAGCCACAGCTGGGTGGCCAGACAGAGGAGCTGCACGCCGCTCAGCCACAGCTGGGTGGCCGGACAGAGGAGCTGCACGCCGCTCAGCCACAGCTGGGTGTCCAGACAGAGGAGCTGCACGCCGCTCAGCCACAGCTGGGTGGCCAGACAGAGGAGCTGCACGCCGCTCAGCCACAGCTGGGTGGCCGGACAGAGGAGCTGCATGCCGCTCAGCCACAGCTGGGTGGCCAGACAGAGGAGCTGCACGCCGCTCAGCCACAGCTGGGTGGCCGGACAGAGGAGCTGCACGCCGCTCAGCCACAGCTGGGTGGCCAGACAGAGGAGCTGCACGCCGCTCAGCCACAGCTGGGTGGCCGAACGGACACCCCTCCCTCCCCCCTCCCTTCTGCCGTCTGATTCGCAGAGTCCGACTCGCCGCGTCGCTGGACAGCGCGCCGCGGGCTACTGGTAAGGCTATCCATGCTACATTGCTACATGCCACGTTGCATACGAATAACTGCATTTTGTGTTAATGCAGGCTCTTCCGAAGGTTATGTGGACCATCGGTGAAGAAACGAGACTCTCCGTGCATGTGAGGAGTCCACCTGTGCGGAAAGGACTCCCCCTGAGCTGGGCGGAAAGGACGCCCCTGAGCTCTGCCGAAAGGACTCCCCTGAGCTGTGCGGAAAGGACTCGTCTGAACTGTGCGGAAAGGACTCGTCTGAACTGTGCGGAAAGGACGCCCCTGAGCTGTGCGGAAAGGACGCCCCTGAGCTGTGCGGAAAGGACGCCCCTGAGCTGTGCGGAAAGGACGCCCCTGAGCTGTGCGGAAAGGACGCCCCTGAGCTGGGCGGAAAGGACTCCCCTGAGCTGGGCGGAAAGGACGCCCCTGAGCTCTGCCGAAAGGATGACCCTAACATCGATGCGGAAAGAAGGCACTTTACACGGAGTGGATGGAGACCCTACCATACAGAGCGGAAATCAGGGTAGGGAAAAACAGAGTAGAAAAGAGACCCCCTATGTACCAAAAAGAGACACATGTCTCCCGTGCGGATACGAGATCCTCTCTTATGCCACTGCTCTTTCATAAACATCGAAGAAAAAACAGCGAGTGCGTAACTTGTCCACATCTTCTTTCTATCATGACTTCCAGTTAGTCTGTTTTGTATACACAACAATATAAATATATTCATAAATTATCATCAATCAAGCATTAATGATAAATATTAGATTACTCAATTTTTACATAACATTTAAGTTATTTTTAGGAGGAACCGTGAATCCCAATGTGCCCATCCGAAACATCCTGCTCCTGCTCCTGGTTTTGATACAATGCACCATTGAAACAATTCACCGGATTCCATTTCGAAATAAATATATAATTATAAATCCGTATTATAATCACCACAGTTGGCAGGAGGCAACTGACACTATGAACGACTTCCAGAGCAGGCCAGACGATGTCACGGGTCGAGTGACACCGCGCCGCACGGCCGTCACGGATGTGACGGGTCGGCCGTCACGGATGGGACGGGTCGGAGTGACCCTGCGCGGCACGGGCGGCCTGCCAGACGTGACTCACGCGCCAGGTTTGGTGGCCCGGTGGCCGGCTTTTTTTTTTGTGTTAAATTTTAGGCATTTCGGTCAATATGACCATTGCATGCCTGTGGCCGGCAGCGGGCGGGCGCACCATGGCCGGCGCTCCGTCCTCCGTGTTGGCCGGCTGTCACCATGGCAGCCGTGCACGCCGGCCGGCCGGGTGAGCAGCGCCGGCCGCCATGCGGCCAGTTCCCGCGCGCGCGCCGGCCGCCCATTGGTCGGCGCGGCCGGGGGCGGGGCGGCCGGCCCGGCCACCGGCGACACATTTCGCTGATTAAATCGATACTGCCGGTGCTGGAGGTGGCTCAGGGACTCATGTGTGCCGCCGGCCGGTCTCAGCAGACGGCCGGAGACGCAGCTGCACCGGTCGCCGAGCTGGCCGCCTCGGCCTACAAACGGCCACCAACGGAAGAAAGTCTCACTCACGTCAGGTCAACGGGCCCTGACAAACGCCTCGCCGATCCTCTCCATCGCTCTCCATCCATTACAATACTTTAATTAGGTACAAGAGAAGGCTCAATATCCATTCCGAATGCAGGCCACCGACTGACTGGAATGGCAGAACAAAAAGGTCCTGCTGGTCTGTTAATAGCGGTTACCCAGTCCACTCATCATTATCTTACGGCTTACGTCATTCCGTTTCACTATTCGTAATCGATAGGCAATGAAAAGCGGCCAGCTCACTTCATTCTCAGTTTGGTTTTATTTGATCCCAATGTCATTATAATTCATTCTCACAAAATTGCACACGACCTAGTTTGCCGAGTAACATGTGTTGCAAGTCAATCTCATGTATTCAAAATAAGTTATGAAATAAGTTAAAGGGATATTTCCACCTCCGGAGGATTTATAAAAAGCAACTTACATGAATGGTGGGGATCAACAATTGTGTATGCTCAAGCTCATACTTGCTCCTGCAGCACCTAAGCAGGGTATTGACAATTATTTTTTATTTATTTCTGACTTCAAAACGTTGGTCCCAGCTATGCGCTCAGTACTAGATTCATGATGGCCGCTCTCATCCAGTTTGGCTGTGAAATTGGCGCCCGCCCAAAACCAAAGCGTCCGAATTCGCCGAGACTTGACCTTGAACAGTCTATCTGTGTTATAAGGTATTGGTCACAAATCTCCTACGGCCCCAAAGCAGGGGCGGATCCAGGATTTTCTAAGGCAGGGGGCTTCAGGCCTGAGGGCGGCATATTTCCTCGGTGACGGGGGCGGCATGGTGCCTTCCGAGGGCGGCATAACGCCTTCCGAGGGCGGCGATGTACCTTCCGAGGGCGGCATAATGCGTTGTGAGGGCGGCAAGATGTCTTCTGAGGGTGCCAGGGTGCCTTCCAAGAGTGCTACGATGCTGTTGGTAGACGCAAGGGCGCCCTGGCGGCCTCCCGAAAACGCTACGGCGCCTTCGGCGCCGGCAAATCCTATACAAAAATGGCGCCGTTTTCTAAGGCAGGGGGCTTTAGCCCCTACGCCCCCCCCCCCTGGATCCGCCACTGCCTCAAAGTCGAGCCGTAGGCATTCTTGCTGTTTTATTCACGTTGTATTATGAAAGAGGCTATGGCTATTGAAAATATAATTGAAGGAAATAGTTCACCTTCAACATGGGTTTTGAACTGAAATAGCAGTTTTGTAGCCCGTGTTGAGAAATCCTTATCAGGAACTTTTCTTGGCTGAAAAGACTCTCCAACCGAAGATATTTCACTTTTTGGCGAAGGAATACGGCGCATATATGATGTACCGTACCGTCTGAAAGTGCCAGCACTGCCATGGAGCATGCGCAGACCAATAACGCACACCATAAAATCCACAATTTACAACCTTCTGTCCTGAATTGGCGCGATGTAGGACCATTTTTAAACAGAAAAAAAGGAACTGTATTAAAAAATATAATAAAATCGTGTTCTGAAAAAAATTCCGAAGGTGAACTATTTCCTTTAACTGTATACGCATTTTAATTTCGAAGTGCACTGACAGAATGGTGATGTTGAGTTGGCAATATTCAAAAGCAAATCATAGTCCGCAAAGAAGTGATTCTAAATAGTGATGAGGCGACTCCAATTTTACGAATGTGTGCCGCTCATGAGTGGTGCAAATGTATTTTTTTAAATCTAATGGGGAGAGTTTCGGTAACCAAATTTTGCAGGTGAAATCGGACACGCTTAATCTACCGATACACACCAACAAACTCCATATTGACCTGCGAGGTGGTAATATCCCTTTAAGACCAAGTACAAAATGAGTCGGCTTTTCAATATAACATACAGATGCCACAGGCACTTGCCATGCACGATCATCTCATCGCCACCACGCAGACATTAGTTCTGAGACACCCAGAGTCATTTGGCAGTGATACCAAGGGGATGGGCACAAATCTCCTACGGCAGGGGGCACGGTCCTGCTCGCCTCACTCCTGGTCCTGCTCTCCTCGCTCCGGGTCCTGCTCGCCTCGCTCCGGGTCCTGCTCGCCTCGCTCCGGGTCCTGCTCGCCTCGCTCCTGGTCCTGCTCGCCTCGCTCCGGGTCCTGCTCGCCTCGCTCCTGGTCCTGCTCGCCTCGCTCCTGGTCCTGCTCGCCTCGTTCCGGGTCCTGCTCGCCTCGCTCCGGGTCCTGCTCGCCTCGCTCCGGGTCCTGCTCTCCTCGCTCCGGGTCCTGCTCTCCTCGCTCCTGGTCCTGCTCGCCTCGCTCCGGGTCCTGCTCGCCTCGCTCCTGGTCCTGCTCGCCTCGCTCCTGGTCCTGCTCGCCTCGTTCCGGGTCTCGCTGGCTGAGCTCGAGCCCGTCTGGGTGCTCCTGGCCGTCCGGTTTCGTCAGCCTGCAGCCGAGCACCATGACCAGACTGCCGATCAGCAGACAGGCCGCCGCCGACCCGGCCAGCATCGGCACGAATGTCCGGAACCCGAACGGAGCCAGCACTGCCGCCGAGCCGACCAGGGCGGAGCACCAGATGACGTCAGCTGCCGCCCAGACCAGCAGCAGGCGGCGCTGGCCGAGCAGCGCGCCGAACAGCGCCGGCGGCGCGGCTGCCGTCAGCACAGCGCCCGTCACCGCCTGGGCCAGGTAGGCGGCGTGCAGCGGCGGCTTCAGCTGCTCCATCGTGTACCACAGCACGATGCTGGAGTTGCAGACGGATGTGTGGTTGTACTCCAATATGTCATCCTGGCCCAGCCCCTGCTTCATAAATTTGTTCTGCTGGCAGTAGCTGTCCTCGGCCAGCTGCGGGTCGGCGTACTGCACCACCGTCGACACCGTCCAGTATAAGGTACCGAGCAAGCCAGACAAGCAGTGCCACGACAATGGACCGGACACCACACTGGATGGTACGGGCCCGGTCCATCCCCGTCACGGGCCCGTTCCATCACCGTCAGATGAGCCATTTGTACCCGCCAAAGTAACTAACCCTACCACGTCTCGAATCGCAATGACCGCGCACGCCGCCACACTCAGAAACACCTTTTTAGAACTTTAGCTAAATTATCTTCCCTGAGAAATCTGCACGGTTTCCATTTCGAGACCTTTCAGTGGATGGCCGACAGAAGGCCCTCGGAAGGCCTGAGACTTCACATGGGCCTGTCCGACGTTTTTATGCGACCACTTAGAGGCCTTGTAAAATATAGTGGCCTAAATCCGAGGAGATACCATTTCGCGTTTTTTTGTTTTTTTGTTTGGGGGGGGGGGGGGGTAGGGGCTTTGGCCGGGGGGGGGGCTTTGGCCGAGGGGGCACCCCGAGTTTCTTTGCCCCCCCCCCCTCATCCGAAAATACCTTACGCCGCCACTGCCTTCTCAGATGACGGCACCTGACCTGAGCGCGGCACCTCACCTGAGGGCGGCACATAGTGAGGGCGGCACCTGGCCTGAGGGCGGCATCTGGCCTAAGGGCGGCACCTGTCCTGAGTGCAGCTCCTGACCTGAGGGCAGCAAACGTCAGATATCAAACCCAGTAATCAGACCTATTTCCGCGCCTTCGGCGCGGCGGGTCTGCTTACGCCGTCCCTCTGGCGCCTCCTAGTCCTGCGCCGGGGCGGCCGCCCCCGCCGCCCCCCCCCCCCTGTATCCCCCCTGGTACCTACTGACTGAAGAAATGCTATTTGTAGGGCATATAGCTAGGTACTTTCGTCGTAATAACTGTCAATAGTCAGCGAGTCAACAACCCCACAGAATATGTTGCAGGCTGCCGAACAGCCCGCTGGTGGTGGTGGGGGCAGGGGGATTGGCGGCGTCTCACAGGGGTGTAGGATCCTTTTTTCCGGGGCAACTTGCCAGTCAGTTCACTCAACTTCAAAGCCGATATTTGACATCAACAATACAAAAGGAAAAGATAAAAAATACCAAGATTAATCCAAATTAAACATAACATTGCCGGAGGGGAGTGAGCGGAAAGGGTGCGAGAACCGAAGAGAAGAGGGATGGAGGATAGGGAAGCTCATCATTTAGGAGAAAGGGAGATGGGAGACAGCAGAAACAGGCGAAATAAAACAGTTTGACAAAACTGAGAGAAAGCGAGGGAAACAGTGACCTGAGCGACCTGAACCAACTACAATCTTGGTAGTTGGTATTGAGTGAGCCAGGCATATTCCTCTCAACCTGACCTCACTCGCGCCATTCTCAAATATCAGGCAAAGGTCTCTGATTAGCACGGGCCGCCAGCGATGACGTCATAGCTGGGCGAGTCTATTTTAGCATCCGGGGAGGATGGGGAGTTGGTGACAGACGCCGGGTGTGACGTCATGCCCGTGATGCTTAGGAACTTCATGGTGGAAAGTTCTACTTCATGAACTTCCATAGACGCACCCACACGATTTTCCACGTATTCTACACATTCAAGAGAAGTTCGTAGAAATTGAAACATGACAGGATTGCGGTTTGCCGGGTAGGTAGAGATGGATCATGTATACTGCATAAGGGGCAATTAGTAGGGACAAGGACGCAGGAAAAGGGGGCAGAGGGGATCGAACCACCCAACTTAGAACCTGGGGAGCCAGGCGCGGATCCAGGATTTCGGTCAGAGGGGGGGGGGGGGGGTGCCACATACAAAAAGTTGCGCCCTACGGGCGCGCTTGGTTGGCGCGACATGGCACGACACTGGCTCAGCCCCCCCCCCCCTAGATCCGCCCGCGCCTGGGACCCTAGCCCCTCAACATTGGCCAAGAAACTAAAATTGCGATAAAGGTCTATTGTTTCCGAGAACAGTAGGTACACAATGCTGATACATCGAATACAATGATAATCCGGGTAATTTTAGGAGATGAATTGTTGAACTGGGACACTGCTAAATGCTAACTTGAACTAGTTCGACCTTCATTCGACACCAGATAAAATCGGTTTGAGTGAGAGTTTTTGGCCACTTCAGTGTCCTAAGGTGAGGAGAATAGGTGCAAGGAAAGGCCACTCGTTTAATTTCTGAAATCAGCGAACTAACATATATGCAAAACAACTTCAGCTGTTAAATATTCCATCATTATGTCATCACCGATATCGAGGAGATATGATCCAGATGTTCAAAATCATAAAAGAGGTAGAACCAATCAATCCAGGTCAGTTCTTCCAGCGAGAGCCGAATGACAAGACTCGTGGTCACAACGGAAATCAACAAGCCACCTTGGCGGATCATTAGACAGCGTTTCTCCTCAAGCAGGGTTGTGTCAGTAAATGGAAGTCCCTTCCCCAGCTCCTCATTGATTCTGAAAATGTTAACCAGTTAAAAAATATATTCGAGGAATGGCAAAGAAGATCACGTGCAGCTCACGCTGTTCAACAACTCGTAGTAATGTGATAGTGTAATATCCAACGAATATGGCGCAATCTCTAAATATGACAAGAGCAGGACCAACAGGGCTATGAGCCCTCAACACCTGATCATCAAGTACATCATGATCAAGTACATCAGTACATCAAGATTCAAGTACATCGAATCTTGAATTCCACACGGATCAGATATACAGCCTGATTTGACCGCGGATCTGACCACGGATATTCCAACATGTCACCGATCTGTCAGTCCAGTGACCTCGGGTGGAACTTCACAGTGGAGATCGACCACGGCCAAAAATAGCGATTGTACAGGGCGCTTAGTATAACTTCCGAACGGAGAGAGATGGAGAGACACCGTAAAAAGTAACGTGTTGCCTGTCATAAGGAAAATCCAAAGGCATCCCATTTTAAGCATCCAGGTCAACTGGTGACCTTTGGGGTCAGGTCAATAGCCCTTTGGGGTCTGACATGACCTTGACGAAAAGGTCATAGGTCACGATATAATAGTCGAATACACTTCAATTGTAATAGGATACGTATAATTGTTGTAAACTCAGCTACTGTAAATTTCAGCAAGATGTGCCACGTGTGTAAACAGTTATTCAAGAAAACCTCAGGGGGAGGGGGGCTGTGAGACCCCTCCCCCCACACACATGTATGACGTAGGGTGAGGGTTAATACCGAGCCGGCTTTGCTCGTGGTCACGTGGTCTGGGGGACGACCAATTGAGGCCAATGAACTCCATGGCAGGTCGACCATCGCCGCCGAGTGCGGTGCAGGGAGGGAAAGGGCGGAGAGGAAACAGAGACTGCACAGGGAGGGGGGGGGGGGGGGTGGAGGGAGCCGGGCCTCCCCCGTCGTGGACAGTGGCGGATCCAGGATTTGGTAATAAGGGCCGCCACGCAACGATAGTGGGCTCAGAAGACCGATGGGTTCCCTTGACCTTGTGATGATGATTGGGGCTTAACCTGCGCCGTGCCGGTGCTCGGCGCCACCTTCGCCGTGCCGGGGGGGGGGGGGGGGGCGTTTCGACGCCCCCTCTAACTCGGCTCCTATAGAACGTAGGCAAAAACCGAAAACACCGTTCGAAAGCTCGTCAAAATGCATTTTGAAACTATCCGGCATTGTTTTTCTCAGGTCAATATTGAGGTCACCAGAGGTCATCAAGGGTCAAATTTTCCAGTTTTAGGACTTCGCTTCAGAAAATCCCAGATATCACAGGAACTATGATAAGATCCCAGATATCACAGGAAAAAAGCAATGGAATGGATGGATAAACATACAAACGGAAAAAAGCAATGGAAAGCTATTGCAAAATGAAATCGCTAAGGTGTCCTCAGATTTAAGCTAAGGTCAATATTTTAGGCTCCAGAGCTCATCAAATGCCAAAAAGGCTATTTTTTCAGCAAAACAGTTCTTACAAATATATTTTTACCGAATAAAGATACGGCAATAATTTCGACGCCATCGTGTTTGCATTGTCAAGGCGCTTCAAATCATATTTCATACTGTTTATTAAGGCATTCCGCAATATACTTGCGGCTATTACTGCCTCTCGTCACTAATATAAAACTAGAGGAATGTGGTCGAAACATACAACGCACACGCACACAGACACACACACGCACAACGTCACACAGCAAAAGTCACACAATTACAAGCACACGTTAGTCAAACAAAATATAAACTTGCATCGAGACATACGGATTAAACCTGCGCCGACCGGCCATCGCTGAGGTACCGCCTCAGACGGCGATCGAACAGGTGCGGAGGGATATTTATGATGTCCATCCCTTAACCTTGTGTGCCCTATACCAAAAAGGTCCTCAGTGGGCGCAATGTTCCCTCTGTAGATAAGGTTGGACCCAAGGGCGGTTCTCCCATGTAGGCAAGGTAGGCAATGCCTACCCAGTTGGGTAGCCTTCTTCCGATACCGATATTTATTTTCCCTTCTTTTATTTGTTTTCCTTATTGATTAATATGGTTTTCTACAATCGGAATAGGTCTATCTTGGAGCAAATTTTCCACATTTTCCAAGAAAATCTTCTTCGAAACCATAAAGTTAACGCAAATGGAAGAAAAACCTTGCCTAAGCTCGTCTACCTCGTCCTACTAGATTTTCGACCAGCCTGTGTACAAATCTATTGGATCATGCAGTAGAAAAGGGATGTAATTTATGCTATACCAAAAACTACTCACTTTGTACTAGTTTTCCCAGTTTTGGTTAAGTTCACTGCATCTGTACTTCTTTCTACTCTATCTGTAATATTCTGTTATTTGTACCAAATATCAGAATTTGTGTGGAACTTTAAACTAGCCTTGTACCAAACGATATTCAGTTTGTACCGGATTTTACTAGCTTTGTAATACATCGATAGTTTCATCCAAATCTGGTAGCAAATATAACTTTTTAGCTTAGTTTTCAGTATAAGTTTTAACTGGTAACATTGCGCGCCAAATTGCAGGGACATAACAACATTTTGCATATTCCTTTTGCACAAGCCTTACCCTAAACTAACCTAACCTAACTTACCAAATATAACCTAACCTAACCTAACCCCTCATTAAGTCCGATCGGGACGGCCTAAGATTCGCTCGTAGCCATTTAGTCCGATCGGGACGGCCTAAGATTCGCTCGTAGCCATTCAGTCCGATCGGGGCGGCCTAAGATTCGCTCGTAGCCTTGGCGTGCTCTTGGCGTGCTATGGAGTAATGGAGGACCATATGAAAGCGTAAAAGGTACAAATTGAGCACATATTGGTTCAAACTGAGCGTCTGCATCTGGCAACCACATGAACTAGGTATTTGGCAGGAAAAAAGGTATAGACTGAGTGAAGTTTGGTACTAGGTGAGTAGTTTTGAACAAATTCCAGAGTAGTACAAAGTGAGTATTTTTGGTACAAAGGTTCAAAAAACTAGTGATGGAATAAATTATTCCCCAGTAGAAAATCCCTTGTAAGGTAGGCAAATCAACTAGAAAATCGAGAAAAGCACACATTTTTAAGCGCAATAACTTCATAAAATAAATATGACTGCAATACCAATTATTATTTTAGGCACGTAGTAGCTTGACACATAGGGTTCAACTATTATTTCGAAAATAATTTTCTACCACTTCTCCAGACCACATCTTTGGCGGTATCCAGCGTAACAACTAACAGCACGAACCAAGATCGAGCCGAGTTTTCGCCGGGCGCTTCCGTTCCGGAGAAATTAGATGCGGCGTCAACGCGGCAGCAGCCAAGGACATTTGTGACAGGCGCCGTGATGAAATGTTTCGGGATATTTTGAAGGTGGGATTTTTATCTAATAGTTAAAGTGAAAATAGGTAACCTTGAAAGTTGTCTTGAAATTCAACCATACCATAGAAATAAGCATGATCTTGAGCTCAACATTATGAATATGACTTTGGTTTGGACAACTGATGGATATATGTGGACAGGAACGTAGGAACGTCACGAAAAGTGTGTGTGTGTGTGGGGGGGGGGGGGGGGCAGTGAAACTGTGATCTCGTTTTGAGAATACCCCAACCCCCTATGGAAGATTTATTTGCAGATTTGGGCTGTTCTCGTCTTGACGAACCTTTTGCCATCAACAACTTTTCTCACCAAAGCAAAAATAAAGATTTTAGCCCCAAAAAATGGCCCAAAAGTGAGTGGGCCATGGCCCCCCCGGCCCCCATGTTCCTACGCCTATGTATGTGGAGAAAGAAGTAAGTTTCTCTTTCTATTTCACAAGAAATCGTACGATAGCAGCTGGCGTTCTGGCTCCGCCCCGCTCCGCCTGACGCCAAGTACAGTCTCGGACAAGGGACCGTCGCGCCGCTCGGGCGGCTGAGCGGATATTAACGAGGCGTCGTGATCAGAGACTACGTACCTGAGTGTACCTGCCTCCGGCGGCGAGCGTTCATGTCCCGATCGTGGCCCAGAACAGCGGACATGAAACCGGGACCACTAGTCGTGTCGAAAATACTTAGCGAAGGGAGGCAATTCTTTCACCACAACCCATTTTTAGATCTGCTCTACAAATCCAAAACCCCATGTTAAAGGTGAACTATTCCTTTTAAAAAACATTTATGGTAAATATCATTAAATTATGTAATAGTTACATATTACTGCAAGGAGATAGGCGGGTCGTCCAGACTTATATTACAAATAGTACATTATATTTCGATGCTTTTTGTCTTAGCCGTGTTCTTTGCATATAATTAATGATTGTATGTGTATGCTCTGGGTCCTATTCTTAGCATGCAGTCTCGCAATTATTTACTTGCACAATCTCCCTGATAATTCTTGCCTATTTTCAAATAAAGCCGATGATAGCATATAAACAGTCAGTTAGTAGCGGTGAAGTTTTAATCGTGGTGATCTGCACGTATTTGAAAACCTACTTTTAAACAGAATCACGAAACAGCGCACCCCCTCCCCCTGCCTCACCTATGTTTGACCCAGGGGCTGCGCGCACCCGCTGCCTTGCCTACCTAGTCTCAAGGGCCCAGCGCTGCCCCTGGTTGGACCCCCACTGTGGTCAAAATGACCCTTACAACTCGCGCTGGCATGGCCCTCTAAAGGCTGTGATTGTATCTAAGGACGAGAGCGGGCCTCTCCGCGTCACAATATACCCCCCATAGTCACTCGGGTGTGACGCACACATGGCCCCTGCCCTGCTCCTCTGCATCCGCCACTGGCCAGGGGCGGCCAGTCTTCAATGGATTTTCGGAGACGATATTGAATGACGTCTTCTATGTACTTGGAAAGCAGCAGAGAGGCGAGCTGCGGTCCAGATCGGCGAGAGCGATAACAGTGTTCAGCAGTACATATCGGCGAGAGCGATAACAGTGTTCAGCCAGTACATATCGGCGAGAGCGATAACAGTGTTCAGCCAGTACATATCGGCGAGAGCGATAACAGTGTTCAGCCAGTACATATCGATGAGAACGATAACATTCAGCCAAACATTCAGCCACTCGGGGCTTAGCTCACAGCTTACTCCAGTGGCCGCGATTAGGAGACCGTGCTGGTGCACCTCATGTTGTACCGCTTCAGCTTATCAGGGAATACCGTCCGAAGCAAAACACGTTCACCACAAATCACGAATTCAGGACCATCAATTCCAGATCACTTGAATCACGATTTTCGCGAGTACGCATATACCTACTGTATCGCTTTCGAAGATAGCAATATGTTCCCTCCAATTTCTCAAATATTCATGGGTATTATACGAAAAGAAGCGCTTCAAACACGTAACACTAACATCGTCATGTTTTAGTCTCCGTCAATCAGACTGGTTAGTAGCACCACGAAAGGCCAAATAATGCTCTCGTTGTGAACTGCTCCAGTGGCGCTGCAAATTCCAGTTGGCGCATAACCACAGCCACAGCTCGTAATTTCAACAAGAGAACAGGGTACTTGCAGTCTGCAGACAACATTTATAAAAGGCTACTTGCACCCACATACGTCAAACTAGCAAACAATGCAGCTTCCACTGGTCCGACCATCTTACCATCTTACGATTGAGGGTGGAAGGGAATGGACTAGCTCGCCTACTGTCAATGCTATATGCTATCCGCATTGACAATAGTTTACAAGCGACGACCAGGGTTAGCTTGCTACCTTAAATCATGGTTTACGCGCAAAATGTAGGCACAGCTTTGATCTGTGATATCCCCATTGGCACTGAAGTATGTGGAACATTAATATTGTGATGCAGTAGTAAGACATGTTTATGTAAAAGTTATGAGTCTGTCCCGTTTGTTGAAGAAATTGTACAAATGCCAGAATGAGCATATCACCAAATGTGCTCTTCTTTGCGCCGTTCTGGATCCTCTAGTGCAACTTTGAGAGCAAATCCAGCCATGCAAGTACAGCCCGGCGCCCATGCCAGCCTCGGCGCTCCTGTTCCGGGCCGCCTGCAGCGACTCACCTCGGGCATGTTTCATCATGCAGTCCGTCTGGCGCCCACGCCTCCGCACATCCGCTCCCGCCAAAACGCCGTAGCGCGTCCTCTGCCCGGCCCCCCGGCAGCACCACCTCGCACCGTAGCTGAGCAGCAGCTCTGCCCCGTCTAGACCGCTGTAGGACCCGAGTGGGGGGCACCAACTCCGCCGGACGGCAACGCGCGCAGACCACACTCAAGTTGGCCAGCTCAAACTTTAGCGAGCGCAGCGGCGGGCGCGTGGCGCTTCCTGTGCCGGCCGAAACGCGACACGGGGCCGGGGGCGGCGGCTGCGGTGGTCACAGAGCGGCCCTGGTGGCGGGCTGGCTGCCTGGTC
>JAXIVJ010014140.1:0-27500 GCA_036785665.1 Chirona hameri | reverse complement strand
CACCACGATCGAGACTGACGATATGTGCCGTGGTGGTCGCTCTCACCGCCATGGCGGCCGTGCCGATAGAGATGATGCTTCACACTCATGCAGGCGAGTGCTCCTTCAGGTGACTCGGGCTGCGTGAGACGGCGTGACCCGCGCAAAGCATAATTAGTCTGTATGCATCTTCACGAGGATTTATGTGTATTACCTACGGTTGTATTTGCCTATGCCCGTGAGACGTAAAGCACTTATTATTATTGTATTTTGCCTATAGTCATGCCCGTAGCTCAGTTATCCTCCATATTCAAATTGTAAATAAAGAACATCTTCACGACTGATTGTATTGTATAATGATACGGATTCTAGGATACGAATACGGAGCGCGGCGGTGGTTCAATGACTTCGAATGATATACATCGCTGCCCTGACGACTGTGACCATTTTTGTCGGGTGATGGACCAACCAGTCACTGCCCAGGGAACTCCGCCTCTTTCAGCAGCTGGAGCATTTGAATTTCCACGCCCAAGCGCGTTTCCCTATCCAGGCGACGCAGTCCCTCGCGATCCCCCGACAAAAATGGTCCACGTCGTCTTCCTGTTTCAGAAGCTTTGATTCCCGGAAACAAGTCAGCACACTATCTTCAAACTGTGACAGCTGGTCAGATGGCAGTGACACACGCCTACGCTTGCCCCCCCCCCCCTTGCCTGCCCCGCGCTGCTAGCGGAGCAAGCCGGACGTCACGGGCGATGGCGGCTCCATCACACTGGGCGATCGGGCCTCCTCCACCGTCTGGTAGATGTTTGCCTCCAACGGCGCTATCAGCGGTGCCCGATGCCAGGACGACGCCGCTGGAACAAACACATACTCTTGAAATAACGCAAATCGGGACCTTGTTTGGTCAAACATGGCTCCAGCAGCTTGTCAACGAAAATATTAATTTGTGATCTTGCAGACCACCCACACTTCCCTGCTCGACATACTAGGAACTTCCTCGAATATACGGGATCTTTGAACAATGTATTGGGATTGAGACACTTATCTGGTGGCAAATTTAAATGATGAGTCAACTGGATATTTGTCTTCGTGATAAATGCTCACCTTGGTCCAAGAAGCAGGTAACGAAAACTGGGTTTCGCTCTCCGTTTCGGCGCTGTCTTCAGCAGAGCTTCTGTTCGAGCCAGTAGCAGACGCCTCGACTGGTCCGCGGTTTCTTGGCTGCAGGCGTCGTTCTCGTTGCCAATTGAGAAGCTGTCACCACCGCTGGAAAAGTAGCAAAAGTTAACGATTCTTTACTCGTATGAATGCATTGCAAATTGGATAGTATGTGACGTTATGATTTCCATTATTGAGCTGGAATGGAAATTTGGTAAAAAAAAACACCAATGTCCAAAATACAGGTACAGCGAGGGGGGCAGGAGACACTGTTTCATCGTCCCTGATCCTAATCTGATTCAGCAAAAGCAAAACCGCCCACGTCTGAGCCTGTATTCCTCTCGAAACCACGAACAGCAAGCACGTCAGCTGAGCAAGACGAGTGCTGCCATTTATACGTCACGGCAACCAACACCGCTCCTCACCAACGCCACGAGCACAACCACCACGCAGACCAACGAGGTGACAGCACTCATCATAACAGACATTCCCCCATTTGTCCCGAGCCCCCCTCCGCCGCCTCCACCGCCCCCGCCTCCTCCGCCTCCGCCGCCGCCGCCGCCGCCTCCTCCTCCGCCGCCGCCGCCGCCGCCGCCTCCGCCGCCTCCGCCGCCTCCGCCGCCTCCGCCGCCTCCGCCGCCTCCGCCGCCTCCGCCGCCTCCGCCGCCGCCGCGCCCACCTCCTCCGCTGCCGCCTCCGCCGCCTCCTCCCCCTCCCCCTCCCCTCCCCTCCCCTCCCCCTCCCCTCCCCCTCCCCTCCCCTCCCCCTCCCCTCCCCTCCCCCTCCCCCTCCCCTCCCCCTCCCCCAGGGCCCCTCGCGACCAATGCAAATGCTTGGACTCAACTATCTGGACTGACCAGAGGGACTCAAAAGCAGCAGACCAAAATAGTTTATGGCCAGGTCTGACCCTCTCCCCTCCCCATGCAAATGGTCTGGCCGCGCCCCTGCCAAGCATGAATAATTGTTTTATGTTTTCCAGCTCCACATTGTAGAGAAAAGTACTACCAATGCCCCCACCTCCCCTCACTCTCCTTGAATTCGCCAAAAGGTACAACCACCACAAACCTTCTGTGTGGTATGCAGTTGTTGAGGAAGTTGTCCAAGCAACAGGGTAGAGGGCCCACTTTCTTGCGGCAGCAGCAATAGCAACAGCAGCAGCAGAAGCAGCAGCATCTGCAGCCTCCCTGCCGCTACCACTTGGTGGCTTTTTGGGTAGCTTTGACAGGACCTCCCTCCGCAGGCGCATGTAGTGGTCGCGCTGATTGCGGCACACTACAGCAAGTATCTTGCCTATAACACATCGCTGGTTAGCTGCTGATATTGGGTCTATATTTTGATTACACACTGTTGTAACCATTTAGTTCTATGTAACTGCACTTGACTGGTGGTGTTCGTCCAGTACACAAAGAAGTTTGCCTGATTAATTGAGTTTAATTAAAGTACTGAAGTTCTTTTGGCAAGCTGCAGCTTGAAGTAGGGATGTTATGATGCAAAGATATTTACCTACATACCTACCTAACAAGCTCAACATAGCTAACAAACCTAAACATTTGCAAGTGGCTGTTCACATACCTGTCATTGAAGGGTCCCACTTGTGGGCAATTTGCTCCCATGAGTTTGTTCTTTTCCAATATCCTTATACGAGTGGTGCCTTGCTATCATACAGCCATGGATAATTTTGCACCAAGTAGGCCAGGGTCTCCAGCTTTGCTTGTGATACCGGCATCTGAAAGCACAGTAATAATGTGACAATCATGGCAACAGCATATATACATACATAGTGCAGTGTGCAGACATTAAATCCATTATTGATTGGTATCATAATTATTGGGAGACGTTTATGCATACCTAAACGCTTTGCAACATTAATTGCAATTTCAACCACAGAAGAAAACATTGCATATCATCAATTGGCCAAACAAGCCCAAAACCATACAGTAAAAATTTGCCAGCATTTATTTTGTTTTTTAATTGATATATAATATCTTCCTCTATGATGATGATTGGCATTTAAGGGCGCTCCGACAATGAAGGTCACATAGCGCCAAACTGCTTCCTCTAGGAACTTCATGTGACGCAAGACCACATCTTGACTGCTTTACACCAGCTGTAAGCCGGGCATGACACAATATTTCCAAGATTTTTAATGAGCACAACTTTGAGCTATCATGTTAGTTTCAGAGGTTAGAAATATTGGTAACATGGAACAATTTCAAGACAAAAGAACATGGAGCATGATATAAAAATGAAAAAACAACTGGTTCATCATTGTAGGGCAGGGACATAGCCAAGAAGAAAGCCTGCCACAATCTGTGATCTCTGCAGGATCATAGGTGTAGGAACAGGGGGGGGGGCAGGGGGGCAGCCGCCCTCCAACATTTTGGATTTTAACATTACACCTATGGGCGTTGCATGGAAAGAACCGACTTCAGAATGCCTCCGCCCCCCCCCCCCCCCCAACTTGAACATAGTTCCTGCGCCTCTGTGCAGGATCAACCAACGTGTCAATAGAAAGAGTTGGTATGTTATTGGGCAACTTGAGGTAATTACTCTGTTCTTGCAATCAACAGTCGTGATGTGTTTATAAGTACTAATAATCTTATGATCTCTCAAGATGTCAACACGAAACAGATAAAGCTGACCAAAAGCTTACTATTCTAATCTTGGCCAGTTTAGGCAATTGTCCAAGATCCAGGTATAACATAAAATACTGGTCCTGTCAGCTTTACATACCTACCTTGCTTGGTTGAAGAAATTATTTGCAGAATAATAAATAATCCACCCAGGAGCGCACTGAATTGGAAGCAACTAACAACAATTTGCATCACAACCAGACAAACACTGCGCTCCTTTATTGTCGCGCCGCGCCACTTTGCCTCAAAAACGCATAGGGACGCGTAGAACATGGTCAATGTCGAAGTTTTCCAAAACGCGTGCGTACGCGTTTCCAGTACGCGTACGGACGCGGACAGGGCGCGGAAATACCCCTTCACACCGAAAACGCATGCGTCACGCGTGCGTACGCGGAGTCCGCATGCGTAACGCGTGCGGTCGCGGAGTCCGCATCCGGTGTGAAGCCTACTTATGTCTGTCGGTCGTCCGCGGACACCGCACGCCGTTCATTCTTGTGTTTGTGATCTGCTGTTGTCGTTGACTCGTGTGTTGTCCTGACGCCGCACGTCACGGCGAGGCCCGGCCCCGGTCCAGAGCACCACTTTTAGTTGCTTGCTGGCCGCGGGACGGATGGTCCCCCGAGACGTGCGGTCGTTACACGGTTAAGCGTGTTCATGTAGCCCCCACCCTTTCCCCACCCGGGCTAACCCGAGACCGGCCCTCAGCAAATTCTGCGGGGCCGGCCGGCCGGCCGGGCGTGCGGGGCGCCGGCCACAGCTGGTCGACGGCTTGTACGCTCGGACGGTGGCGAGGGGGCGCCGCCCCGCAAGACTAGGCCGCGTATTAACGCGAGGCGGCGCGGGCGGGGGCCATGACATGATATGAGCTGCAATATGTGGACCAACTCTCAAATGTCTCTCTGTGTTTTGAAATAATGTTTTGAATAAATGTGTGTAAGTCTAAAATACATCAGAGTGCAAGGGATTTAGTTCTAATCGGCCATAAGATGCCGTAATATATGAACTGATTCGTTACAGATGATCCAGCGAGTGCCGAGTCTGGTCTCACCATGTCGGTAGAATTAAAGAAGAAGATTGTCTGCTCCGCCACGACTTCCTCGCCTTCCGACGGTAAAAATATATTGTAGGATAGGTCAATCGAACGAGTGCTTATCAAAGCTCCCCTCTTGGATTTTCAGATGCAGGCAACAAAATAGGTCCGAAGGGCGGAAGGAGGAGCGTTTTGTGGTTGACCATATCGTGACATTTTGATAGATCAAGAAGACAAAGAAGAGTGAGATCCTATCGTTAATTGTAGAAAAGATGTGTGTGGATATGGCGAAAATTGTTCTTCCAGTGGATAGAAGTGGGCCGAAAGTGGTAGAGAATGATGTGTAAATTGGTAGAGAATGATGTGGATGAACATATTAACATGTGGAGTGGATGTCGGACAAACATTTCTGCACTTTTGGCAAAGGATAACGGAACGAAAATGTGGCGAAAGCTTTATTCATTAAAGGGTTCGGCATGGTAATAGATGCGGTGTACGGAGCAGAATGCCATATTCAACGTCCCCAGGCACGAATACTATATACTTAGCACATTCCCAGCAATTTGGTACATTGACTGGTTTCTGTTAAATGTGTAATCCAATGCTACTCCATCTATTCTAAATCCAGATCCAAATCTGCAAGTCTGAGCTGATCCGTTTTAGTCCATTCTGGGTTACTGAAAAATGTTAGTAACTTATCTATTTTGTTATATTACGATAGAAATGTAATTAGGAATCGATTAACATGAACGTTTTTGATATATTGGTTGTTTCCCATTGAACATGAAAAATAAACCAAGTTTGATCAAATGCTATTCGAAGCTTAACAGTTTGATCCAATCCGATCCAAATGCAATGGATTGGGCTGGGTTATAAATCCATTCGAGCAATCCAATCGGCAATCCATTCGATACTCTACTCCATACCATTAACTCACCTGAATTAAATTACGCATGGCTTAGAACTGCATTGTCGGAATCTGCCATCCCGTACGGCCATGGCTACGTTCTTGAATTTCCAATGGCAGTTGTTATGTGACAGGTCTCATGGAAACAAACTTAAACTTTTCAACGGATGTTCTCTATTTGGCGTCTTCTTGACGCACAAGGAGGTGGATAATAGCATTCCTTCAGCTGTTTAACTTGGATACACATGCGACACACGGGTATTTGTTCGGTGGTGCCACATCCACGATCTGACGTAGGTTCTGATCCAAACTCACTGTCGCCAGCACTCCCTCAGGCTTAGTCGTGACCTCAGCCCTAACGCTTAGAGTTGCTTTATTTGGACGCAGGAATGCAATGTGTACATTGTGGTGGCACTTGGATGGTCAGAGTCATTTAGGTTTGATTGTCCTGCAAGAAGAACCAAAAGGGAACAGCACAGCCATGATCCGTCGCCCTCCTCACATTAATGTTCTACTGATCATCGTTTTTTCCGCAGGTCTCACCCAATTAGGATGCGAAGACTACAGTTACAACTCGATTACACAAGGATGTGAGAGCTCACACGTCACACGACACCAGGAACACATTGGTAGTCAAGTTAGATGCGATTGTGAGCATGACGACTCCACAATAGACGGAAACAATAGAATGCCGAGCCATCGTCATAACAAGTCTGACGGGAAATGCTATATATGTAACGACTGCGGGAAGACGTTTACTAGTCAGGGCAATATGAACCAACACCTCCGGATACACACAGGGGAGAAGCCCTACAGGTGTGACGTCTGCGGGAAGACTTTTAATATGCCTGGCAGTCTTACCCGTCACCGCAAGTTACACACAGGGGAGAAGCCGAAGCCCCACATGTGTGATTACTGTGGGAAGATGTTTTTTGAAAAGAACAAGCTGATCCTCCACCACCGGATACATACAGGGGAGAAGCCCTACAGATGTGACGACTGTGGGAAGACGTTTAATTGGCTGGGCAGTCTGACCCGTCACCGCCTGATACACTCACTCGAGAAACCCTACAGATGTGACTACTGTGGGAAGATGTTTTTCGAAAAGAACAGACTGACCCTCCACCTCCGGACACATACAGGGGAGAAGCCCTACAGATGTGACGACTGCGGGAAGACGTTTACTAACAAGGGCGGTTTGACCTATCACTGCTGGATGCACACAGAGAAGAAGCCCTATAGATGTGGCGACTGCGGGAAGACGTTTGCTGGCAAGAGCGATCTGACCCGTCACTGCTTGGCACACGCAGGTGTGAAGCCCCACAGGTGTGACGACTGCGGGAAGATGTTTACTCTACAGTGCAATCTGACACAACACCGCTTGATACATACAGGGGAAAAGACCTACAGGTGTGACGACTGTGGGAAGATGTTTACTAACAGTGGTGGTCTGTCCCGTCACCGCCGGATACACAAGTAAAAGCCGTACGCATAAGCGGACTGCGGGATGACGTTTACTGTAACATCGCTCTGACAATTCACCGCTGGATACACACAGGCCCTACAGATGTGTCTCTAGCGTAACTCTAGGTGACTGTAGCGTAATTATCTGTGTTAGCATGCATAATAATGCAATTTGTGTAGCAAAACACTGAAGAAAAACATGAGCCAAGGTACGAACTTAGCGAGTTGTGGCAGAGCAAGTGTAAATCCTACAGGGACGGTCAATTCTCGACAGGCAAATATTGAAAGCCTTCAAACTAACATTTTTATTAAGACCACATGACTTTGGGCAGTGCGGTTTTTCAGATGTATCCGGATTCCCCCGGTGGTGTATTTTACATATAGCAATAATTTGTCGAACAATCACACTACAACCGCCCGAAAAGACACCAATCAGAGAACCAATTACCACCAATCACCAATCACTACCATGCACAAAATGCATAAATTCGCAATACAAAAACGAATCAATCACACTAAAGAAACGAGCAATCGCACTGCACACAATACACACCACGTTTGCCCCCCCCCCCCCCCCCTAACAGCACCGACACCGGCAGCGCAGACGACCGCGACAACGGTGTTTTGATTTGCCGTGGACAACTTCAACGGCGGTAGCGGCAGCAGTGGCGGCGGCGGCAGCCGGGTCCCACCGCCGAGAGCAGCGCGCCGCGGCGCGGACCCAGCTGGTCACACGCGAACTTGCTGACACGTCAATCACGACCGACACGCTCGCAGCATCTTCGGGCGACGGAAGCGGATGACCGTACTAGAGTGTGCACAAGGCGGTGTGCATTTGTGCGTGTGGTGGTGCGTATGCGGTGGTGCGTGTGCGGTGGTGCGTGCGTGGTGGTGCGCGTGTGTGTGTTCGGAAGTGCGTGTGCGTACACGTGCGCATTACAGGGAGTGTGCGGGCCTATAACGTTTTAATGTTATTTTTCAGTCTGCCTGAATGTGGATATGTTTCATAGGCCCCCACTTCTTTTCAAATATATCCTGTTTGTTGGCTAATCCAAATCCTCCATTATATTATATTTCGGCTTCCCACTTCAATGTGTTATTTAAGTGAGTAACGTTCGGCTGGGTTTCTTTACAGCGTGCCTCATGGGTGGAGTTTTTTTTTCTCAAAATAGGCTGGTGGGGCAAAATTAAATCCCTTAAGATGCTTCGGCGAGTCCCGGTAGAACGTCACCAGCGCGTTAACCTGGGAGATCGAGTGACTCAGCGCGTTAAATCCAAAAAAGCTGCTAATTGTCTAGTGCAATAAACCCAAATGCACTTTTCATGGCCATATGTAATTTGAAATATTTAAATCTACTCCAAATCAGCATATAAATAAATCCATTTTTGCACACTATCCATTTTTACACTCCCTAAGATCAGGAAGGTATAGCAGAGGGCATACAGCCAACAAATCGCATTTTCAAGTTAATCAAGATCGAGTGACTCAGCGCGCTAAATCCAAAAAGCTGCTAATTGTCTAGTACAATAAACCCAAATGCACTTTGCATGGCCATAGGTAATTTGAAATATTCAAATATACTCCAAAAGACTACAATCAACATATAAATCAATCCATTTTTTGCACACTATCCGTTTTTACACTCCCTAAGATCAGGAAGGAATAGCAGAGGGCATACAGCCAACAAATCTCATTTTCAAGTTAATTGCAACCACAATGCCCCTGTAGCTCGCCCCTGTATCGCCCCTGTAGCTCAGTGGGAGAGCGCTGGACTTCTGACCTATCCCGGTAGTGGCAGCCCGGGTTCGAGTCGCTTCGGCGCTCGCTATTTGCTCCTGACTGGGATGGCCTGCGACCGGTGGCAGCGGTTGCACTCAAGGTCAGATGACGTCAGTGAGCGGGGCGGACCGTGTCCAGGTATGTCGGGCACGTAAAACTTTCGTCTCTAAATTCTGCCGGCCAACAGGAATTGCGCGATCGGGTGGTGAGGTCAGGACCTGCACAACAAGCTCTGCTTAGCGCTGGTCCTGACCTCGGAAATCTATCCATACAAAACATGCGGACTATTTTTTTTTTGTTTAAATGCCTTCCACTCCACCAAACATTACCAAGACAGGAAAGGGACACTGAACCTTATACCAAGGACGTGGCACATCTCTGCTCAGGGAGATAGGCTATAGCAGCCTCAACAACATAACATCAGCATACCAGACACCAAGGCATTGAAACAGGTCCTTGGGGGAAAAAAGGTGTCTCCCTCCTTGGGTATCTTGGGATATCTTCAGGAAGGTCTTTGTCAAAATATGAAAAATGTTAGGTTGGTATGCCATCCTCTTACAACACTCAACAGAGCATATAAGAGATACTTTGTGATTCAATTCTTACATGCTATGCAACATCAAAAGTCACTACCAGTGAATGTGTACACTAAATAGAAAATGGTTACAAAATTTAAAGAAGGGAAAATATTGGGCATAATTTTACTTCAAGTAGGTACAACACAACTCTGATACATAACAATAATTTAGCATTTTTATTTGAAACATTCATGCAGAATTTGTAACAAAAACAAAAATACTTGTTAATGTGTTTTTTTTTCTTCTCTTCTAAATAGTATTGGCTTGAAAACTGGGATTTTAACACCAAGAGATTAGAGAGGACTGATTTTATTTTCAAAAATCGGTTAATTGTCTGGTACAATAAACCAAATGCACCTTGCATGGACATAATTTGAAATATTTAAATTTACTCCAAAAGACTACAATCAACATATAAATTAAACCATTTTTGCAGACTATCCATTTTTACACTCCATAATATCAGGAAGGAATAGCAGAGGGCATACAGCCAACAAATATCATTTTCAAGCTAATTGAAACCACAATACCTTCCACTCCACCAAACATTACAAAGACAGAAAAGGGACAGAAAAAACTGAACCTAACCATACAGTATACCAATACACACGCGACCATAGCAGCCTGGGCCGTATGCATTGCATGCATACGGCCCAGGCTGCCAGTAAAAAACATTTTACGAAACATTTACGCAGAATTTGTCACAGTTAAAAAAATACCTGTGAATGTGATTTTCTAAATTTCTCCCTATTAACTGATCATCAAAACGGACAGAACAACGCCAAGAAGACCACTCGCCACCAAAATGGACAAAACGCCGCCAAAATGGACATTCCATAGCCAAATAGATTAATGCCACCAATTTGGGCAATGCCACCACCAAATTGGACACTTCCACCACCAATATGGCACATCCTGCAGTAGAAACGTCCACTTGAGTATCCAGATGGAAGAAAAAATGTCCAAAAAGGACACTCACAGCCTAATTGGCTAATTTGCCACCAAATCACTTAGACCAGGCTCCTAGAATTGCTTTGGAGCTAGGGTGCGGCGTGGAAAATTCTGACTAAAAATAAGTATAAAGAGTGGAAAATTCAACCAAAAAGCATATGTACCAGGCTTTATCACCCAATTACCTGCTCACCAAAATGAGTTATCACCTATGCCAATTATTACCTGTCCTTCCATCCACAGGCTGTCCCTATCATTACATCCATAAATCTGTATCAGGTTTCCAATTATCCAATACATTTTAAAATAAGGAGTGGAAAATTCACAGTAAAACTCAGGAAAAGGGAGTGGAAAAATAGTATCCATAGGGTGTCATTTTCCACCCAAATTGCCCAATGCTAGGACACTGACTTAGACCGAATACCAAAATATAGTAGGGAAGGTATAAATAAAACCAGAAATTAGTATATTTGACCTCGTCAGCTAAACAAGATCATATTCTAAACCAAACTGTCATAGCGTCGTGACAACTTACAAGTACGGGTCCCGCCGCCATTGAAATTGGAGGGTAAAAAAACGACCAGATTAGCCGACGATGTACCATGCTTCGCAACTATGGGACCGATCTACTTGATTTATTCACCAATCGATTCCGACTGGTCGGAATGTGTGCCGTTTTGAGTTGTATCCACTTTGGTGCAGTCTAAGTGGACCAAATTGGACCCGAATTTCCCCGTACCAATTTGCCGACGGCGTCATGCTCCGAACATATGGCCGGACCGATTTGGGCGGGGTCCTCATCATTCGATCCGGTGTGGTCCAAAACGGTGCCGTTTTTAGTTTTATCCATTTTGGTCCAATTTAAGTGGACCAAATTGGACCAAAACTGCCAAAAATCGTTGCCGACGACGTCATGCTCCTAACCTATGGGAACAATTTGGGCGGGGTCTTCACCATTCGATCCGGCGTGGTGGCAAACGGTGCAGTTTTGAGTTTTATACACTTTGGTCCAATGTAAGTGGACCAAATTGGACCAAAGCCACCAAAAATCGTTGCCGACGACGTCATGCTCCTACCCTAAGGGACCGATTTGGGCGGGGTCTTCACCATTCGATCCATCGTGGTCCAAAACGGTGCAGTTTTTAGTGCACTTTGCACTAAAATCTGCATGCACTTTGTATTTAGTATATGCACTTTGGTCCAGTCTATGTGGACCAGATCGGACCAAAAGCACCAAAAAATCGTTGACGAGGTCTTGCAGACGAGGTTGACGAAAAGACGAGGTTGACGAAAAATCGCTCCGAACCTATGGGACCGATTTGGACGGGGTCTTCACCATTCGATTCGGCGTGGTCCGGCTTTAGTTTTCATTTGCATTCGACCCACCCCAGCCTAAAAATCCTGGCGACGCCTATGAGGCTAGGTCGATCGGCATACCGATTTATCTTGGATTTATCCATCCTCCCCGTAACCTAAAATCCTAGCTCGATGCCCATGATCGCTGATAACGACGAACAGGGAGTATGGGATGCTTCAATTACGTATATTCTGGCATGTCTTTGACCAGCAAGTTGCTTAAAAAGTTATTAATTTTAGTGATTGTTCAAAGTCCTCCGCCGGCACCCTGATGCTGTTCAATGTTCATGCTGTTTAGTCGGGTTTCTGTATTCCATATTCCATCTGGCATCGTTGGTGGTGGATTCGTCTTTTTTTGGTGGTGAATTGGCCTTTTTGGAGGTGGCTTGGGCCATTCTGACGTGTTTGTTAAGTTGATGGGGAGAGTGTCCACTTTGGTGGTGGAAGTGGCCATTCTGGATGTTCCATTAATTTGTCCCCTTTCTAAATAGCATAGCATTGCCTTGAAAACTGTGATTTTAACAATAAAAGAAAATGAAAAATTACAATTAAAATGTTGGCATTCACCATTGCTTATTTTTTTGTATATTGTCTTATATTTTATTAAATGTATAGCTCTTTATTATTTTAGGTTGTGACAAAATCGGCGCAATGAAACTTTTGCTGACAAGTTGTGATGAAAAGGATTTCTGCCTTCTGAGACTCCTTGACACCTTGTGCTCTTTTTTTACATTCTCACGTTTATGGAAAGGTGTGGTGGTGATAACCAAAAATGTGTAAGGCCATTTATGTTTGACTCCACTAAGTTTTGCCAGATTTGAAGTAATTTACTTAATGTAAATGTAAAACTGCTGTAGTTTCATGATATAATTTCTGATAAAAATTATGTAATGTCGGGCACGTACCCAGGATTTTGGATTTGTATCGGGGGGGTGGGAGGTTGGGGTACGTCGGTGGTAGAATCAAATTTCGCTCCTGAACCATATGTTGTTGACCGGTAGGGGGAGGGTAGGCTACGTCCCTATCGCCCCCTTGGCTACGTCCATGTGTAAGGTGTTGGTACCATATTATGCTTAAGTTGTTATAAATGCATCCAATTATAAATCATCCCCTAATTTATTTGTATAAATGTTAAACATATAGCAATAGCAGCTCTTCCTCATATTGAATGAGTTTCATATTTTAAAGATGTCGGAAGTAGGTAGTTGATGTTACTTGTGCAAGTATATTGATCAGCTCCATTTTCTTTTAAAGTTGGTGGGCAAAAATCAATGTTGGTGGGACAAAAACCAATGTTGGTGGGGCGCCCGCCCCACCAAGTGTATAGGAAACTCCGCCCCTGGCGTGCCTCATAAATGACCATTCTTGCTATTGTTACTAATGTTATTCTATGCTAATGTTATACAGGTTTATATTGCACTTATTGCACTTGCTTGTTGGAAAGAACCAGGTTTTGGGATCTACATTCAAGTTTATTTGATATTCTCTCGCGATATCCGTTTTAATGGAATTGATGAATGATTGAACTCTGGGACAATGCCAGTACATATGAGCATATACATATGAGTTTCAGGCTCTTGTTTGCAGAATGTGCAATTTTCATTTACTTTTACATTTATTATTTGTAAATATGTTAGTTGTAATGATTCGATTGATAAGTTTATAATGTAACATTCTGATGCGTGTTGAACGTGTGACACCAATTAATTCCATACAACTGTTATCTTCGAAACATCCTAAATCTCGTATCCATTTTTATTTTTGGCTTGCGTTTGCTCGAGCGTTTTCACTTTGTCTGGATTATAAATCTGTATAATAGGCCAAGCGTGGAAAATTGGGGTGGTTCATTACAAGATTCATTCTTAATGGTATTATGTTTCCCGAAGCTTTAGTCAATGTTACTAGTTTCACACTAACCATTTTCACGAAGGATTATTGCGCTGAAAAGTTTCTGAAAAGTTTTTGAAAAGTTTCTGGTAAGTTTTAGTATAGAAGTCTTAGTATATTATACATTCCAAGAAATACATTACTGATTTCGGCGATATTATCACTATTCAATAGTTATGGAAACATGTACTGAGCTCATAACACGTTTATGATACAAAATAGGCCGTTTTAAAAGAACATATGCGTCTAGAGTCCATTCGTTCAGTTAAGCATACCGTCATACTAGTTACTAAATATGGCAGCTTCATGGATCACAGGTCTGTCAGCGCATGCGCAGTGATGTGCCAGCATAGATTCGCTGCCGCTTCCCACCCGCGTGCCGCACGCACATAGACCAAGCCAAGCCGCACAGGCCGGCCGCCGGACTGGGCGAGTCCATTGCGTCCAATTGCGTCACACGCCACAGAATGTTCTGAATCGTTCTGAAGTTTTGACAAGTTTCAGTCGGTGGAGATCACAACTGACCTATTAATACTTATCTTGCTAATTACCACCAAACTGCAATTTTGTCAACATATTATATTATTACCAACATATTACAAAATTCTGAGGGACATTTCAAACAAAAAAATCGCATGTAAAACTTGTGTAGTTAAGGAATGGATCATCGAACTAAGACTTATATACCAAAACTTGTTAAAATCTTTCCAGAAACTTTTCAGAATCTTTCAGCGCAATAATCCTTCGTGAAAACGGTTACTATCAGGTAAACTCACTAAACTTTCGTAACAATTAAATGCCATTCTTATTTCAAATGTATATTGTAAGGTTTCCTTAGTATGCAACCGTCCTGTGTTTTCATTGACCAAGTCAGCGGGAAAGCAAAGGCCTTTCCTATTCCAATCTTTTACGATAGAACATTTTAATTTTGTGTAGTCCGAGAACCACAGGCTTTCAGAAAGCATTTGTGACATACCTGGATGATACATACGGCTGAAACCGATGTAGGCTTTCAGGCAGGGGCGTGGCTACCGGGAGTCCGGGTGCCCCGGACCCCCCCCCCCCCCCCCCACACACACACACACTTTTGAGCGGGCGCCGAAGGCGCCCCCTCAAAAAGTGGGTCTGTTCTGGGTTTTGAGAAGGCGCCGGAGGCGCCCCTTTAAAAAAACTCACAAAAAAAATAAAACCAAGGAAAAACTAAAAAGCCACCAAAAATGCCCCGCCAGTATGTGTGCGCCCCTATGTCAGTGAGGGCCCAAGCCAGTGGCGTACCGAGTATACAGTCATTCAGGGCATGGCCTGGTCCTTTGGACCCGAGGCGCCCATGCAAAGCTGGCGATCAGCGACGGCGCCCCTTCGGCCAGTGACGGCGCCACTCCGGCCAGTGAGGACGCTCCATCGGCCAGTGACGGCTCCCCCGGCCAGTGAGTGCGCCCCTCTTCGGCCCGTGACAGCACCCCTCCGACCAGTGACGGCGCCCCTCCGACCAGTGACGGCGCCCCCTCCAGCCAGTGAAGGCGCCCCTACGGCCAGTGACGGCGCCCCTCCGGCCAGTGACGGCGCCCCTCCGGCGGGTGACGGCGCCCCTCCGGATAGTGACGGCGCCCCTCCGGCGAGTGACGGCGCCCTCTAACTAGTGACTGCCCTCTCCGGCCAGTGACGGCGCCCCTCCGGCGAGTGACGGCGCCCCTCCGGCTAGTGATGGCGCCCCTCCGGCCAGTGACGGCGCCCCTCCGGCTAGTGACGGCGCCCCTCCGGCCAGTGAGGCGCCCCTCCGGCCAGTGGCGGCGACCCTCCGGCCAGTGACCACGCCCCTCCAGCGAGTTACGACGTCCCTCCGGATAGTGACTGCGCCCCCGGCCAGTGACGGAGCCCCTCCGGCTAGTGACGGCTCCCCTCCGGCTAGTGACGGCGCCCCTCCGGCCAGTGACAGAACCCCTCCGGCTAGTGATGGCGCCCCACAAAATGTGAAAAGTACGAAGAGCACGTGAGGAAGGAGAGGCGCCCCCCCCCCCCCTCCCCCCACCCCTGCAAAATGTTCGCCAATATTGGTGGCGCCCCTGTCGATTGGGTGGCGCCCCTCAAGGTAATGACCTGGTCCTTTGTGAATTTATGCGCACGCCACTGACCCAAGCTCATGGGCGCCCCTCTTCCAAACTGTGGCGCCCCTTTATTACAGTTGCGATGGTGACAAGATGCTTCCGAGGGCGGCAAGGTGTCTTCCGAGGGCGACATGGTGCCTTTTAAGGGCGGCATAATAAGCTCTAAGGGCGGCAGAATGCCTTTCGAGGGCGGCAAGACGTCGTCTGATGGCGGCAAAACGCCTTCCAAGGGTGGCATGATGCCTTCCAAGAGCGGTGTAATGCGTTCTGAGGGCGGCAAAATGCTTTTCGAGGGCGCCAATATGTCGTCCAAGGAGGGCGGCATGATGCCTTCCAAGGGCGGTATAATGTGCTCTATTTGTTGTGAACCCATGGACAATTTGCAGTTTTTAGAGTATAGGCATGGACATTTTGCTTTACATGGACATCTCCTTGTCCATGAATTGCCAATTAAATTTTCGGACACTACCATGGACGGGGTATAGATACACCCAGCAACCGGATTGCATGGACTAGCTCTTTCGTCCATGCAATTACCCTTCCTAAAAGTACTATCCTAGATTAGTATTTTTTTTCGCCACCACGTGGCAATACCATCGCCTCATGAAATCCGCATTCTGATTGGATGTACATTCTGATTCTGATTGTATGTTTTGAAAGCTTGTTTCTGATTGGTCGTCCATGAATAGTCGGTGTTCTGATTTCGCCCGGCAGTGTTACTGACTCAAAGTTCAGTAATGCACCTCCAACTTCCTGGGCATCGAAATACGATAGATGTTGTATATACGCTATGTAAAGGTTGACTATGAAACACTGGTAAATATTTTACTGCAGCCCATGATAGAAATATGCAGTGGCGCACGCAGGATTCCATTTCGGGGGGGGGGGGGGGGGTTCAGAGCCCTAAAAGCGAGCCCCCTTGTGAGCGGGCCCCCACCCGTTTTTAGAAAACTTCGCGGATTTTGGTCACTTGTTTTTGAGCGGGCCCCCTACAGCATGGGACCTGAGACATTATAATTTTCTTGTCAATGTCGTGTAAGGCTGACTGCGTGTGCTACTGATGTGCGAATTGTAGGTGCGTGTGCTACTGATGTGCGGTACAACTGTCGATAGTAAATTTGACGAGATGAGGTAAATGACAACAACACAAATTATATTTTACAGGTTAGGTAGGTTGGGCAGGTAAATGACAACAACAACAATTATATTTTACAGGTTAGGCAGGTTAGGCAGTCCGATCCCCGGTAGTTATGTTATCATCATCATCATTGGGGTTTTAGTGCGCCTCGACTACGTCATTCGCGACCACCATCATGTTGCCACAAGTTGTCATAAATCATGTCCTGAAGCAACAATGGATAATGTAAAAAATACGTATCAATATCAAATACGCCCGTATCACAAATTTGCAAGGATCGGGCCCTGTTGTGACCGGGCCTTCATTTTGACCGGGCCCTATATCACGTCTTTCCCAGCACCGGGCCCCTGCCTCGATCGGGCCTGACCAAGACCGGCCCCTACCAGAAACGGGCCCGCATCAAGAATATGCAAGGACCGGGCCCTGTTGTGACCGGGCCCATATCACGCCTTTGTCAGCACCGGGCCCCTGCCTCGATCGGGCCTGACCAAGACCGGGCCCCTACCAAAAACGGGCCCGTATCAAGAATATGCGAGGACCGGGTCCTGTTATGACCGGGCCCTCGTCCTGACCGGGCCCCATGCCACGCCTTTGCCAGCACCGGCCCCTGCCTCGATCAGGCCTGACCAAGACCGGGCCCTACCAGAAACGGGCCCGTATCAAGAATATGCAAGGACCGGGCCCTGTTGTGACCGGGCCCCATATCACGCCTTTGTCAGCACCGGGCCCCTGCCTCGATCAGGCCTGACAAAGACCGGGCCCCTACCAGAAACGGGCCCGTATCAAGAATATGCGAGGACCGGGCCCTGTTGTGACCGGGCCCCATCATCCCATGCCACGCCTTTGCCAGCACCGTGCCCCTACCTCGATCGGGCCTGACCAAGACCGGGCCCCTCAGAAATACGGGCCCCTCAGAAATTTCAGGGGGGGGGGGTCAGCTGACCCCTTTGACCCCCCCCCCCCCCCCCTGCGTGCGCCACTGGAAATATGGATATAATATTATATAAATATAATTGGAAATTGTATTAATATCCAGACAATTATTGCATATGACACAAGAAAGCTAACATAGGTGGACATGTTTTGTCATAAAACACTTGATCAGTACCTTTTGATTAATTGTGTAAAATTGCATCTTGCCTAATGAAGCCTTATGATGAAACACGTCCAACTGTGTGTCTGTTCCTGTGCGCCTCTAACCTCCTCAAAGTTGCTCCAACTTTCAACTGTCCTAGGCGTACACAAAGGTGGGAGGGGGGGGGGGGGGGGTAGACCAATGCCCCCCCCCCCCCCCTGAAGGTCTGCATGTGCCCCTTTGGAATTTTTTTTAATTAATTTGTGTTTGTTTTTTTAGGAAAAAGTTGGGCAATATTCCGCTTTTGCACACCTTTGTATAGGTAAATTGAATTAATATTTCAGTTGTAATGGCGGAGTCATTGCGGTTGGTTGAGGGGATTGATGGGTGATACAAAATATTATTGTTAGGTAAGTACTGAGAATGTCCCTGGTTTGAGTGCAGTTCTAATGAAATCAGACGTGTAGAATTAGTATAAAATATTTGGTTTTCCTATAAAAAGGTGTGCAAAACCGGAATATGACCAAAAATTGTTGAAAATATGCCCCTCAAAAAATATATTGGGTCAAATATGGTGAGTTTTTTTGGTTGGGGTACTTTATGCCCCTCCCCCCCCCCCTAAGCAAAAATTACCCCCTCCTAGAGTGAATCCTGTGTACGCCACTGGCAACTGTTCTATCCTATTGTACGGACAGTTGCAAGTTGGAGCAACTTGGAGGAGGTTAGAGGCGCCACAGGAACAGGCCCAATGTCAGCTTTCCCGGGTTGTTTGTCTAATAGGGAAATGACAATTTTATTGTAAAACAAGATGCATCAACAATGCAAGTTAACTGCTGTTAAACTGGGCTTGTCATAACCAGTGGCGTACCCAGGATTCACTCTAGGAGGGGCAATTTTTGCTTAGGGGGGGGGGGGCATAAAGTACCCTCACCAAAAAAAAAACTCAGGATTTGGCCAGCTATATTTTTAAAAAGGGCATATTTTCACCATTAAAAAATATATATATTGATATGCGCCTCTGGTACAAAAATATGTACAATCCCAGTATCTATGATGCATATTGCATTGTAATTGTTTCTGAAGCATTTATTGCACTGCAAACCACGAAGGAAGTATGCGCCGTAAAACCGCATTCGTAACACCCTCCCCAAAACAGGAGCCTGGAACCGCCTCTGCTGGACCGATTTTGTCAAAATTTTGACACAACACGTGCTATTCAATTTTGGGAAACGTCACAAAGTTTCAGGACGCTAGGTTTAACGGTTTAGAAGCGGCAAGTGAAAAAACTACCGGGGGGGGGGGGCAGAATCTGCCCCGCAGGGAATAGGGTTAAAAAATGCATTGATACCGAACCAATAGCAGTGCTTGAAGAATTCGAAATCGCTCAAAAGTAGGGAACTGTTAATATTGTTGGATCCCCCCTAAAAAGTGGGGCCTTGGCCTCCTCGCCCCTCCCCCTGGTTTTTACACTTATGGGTTATGGTATTGTGGGGTTGTAAATTCGTCATTATTTTCGCAACTTTAAAGCATTCATATCGAACAAATATCAGTGATCGGAGGAGGAGAAATCGTTCAAAAGTGTGTGTGTGTGTGTGTGTGTGTGTGTGTGTGTGTGTGTGTGTGTGTGTGTGTGTGTGTGTGTGTGTGTGTGTGTGTGTGTGTGTGTGTGTGTGTGTGCGTGTGCGTGTGCGTGTGCGTGTGCGTGTGCGTGTGCGTGCGCGTGCGCGTGCGCGTGCGCGTGCGCGTGTGTGCGTGCGTGCGTGCGTGCGTGCGTGCGTGTGTGTGTGTGTGGGGGGGGGGGGGCAGTTAACATTGCTGGCCTCCCCAGCCTGGAAAGTGTGTGCGGGGGCATGGCCCCCGCCTCCTCCCCCCTGTGCCTATGCCTATGGCTCCAGGACACCTGCCGCCGTGCCTGGGTAGTGGGTACCCAGCCTGTACGCCGGGGTACAAGTACGTGATATAAGTAGAGACCATACCGCGGCCGCAGCACGCGGGTCTAGCAGCCCCTGTAACAGCGGTCAGCGGCTGACGCGGTTAGTGACAGGATTACCGATAGTACGACGGCTTTCCCGCTCACAGTTGATGTAATGGGATCATACCTTCAGGGGCTCCGCCACATGGGGGGGGGGGGGGCGTAAGGGACGTGTCCCTCCAACATTTTCGGATTTTAACATTACGCCTATGGGCATTGCATGGAAAGAATCGACTTCAGAATGCCTCCGTCCCCCCCCCCCCCCCCCCCCCCCCCCCAACTTTCGGAAGGTGGCAGCGCCCTTGCATACCTTCCAGCCTCACAGACGACCCTGCGCTGGAACGTTCGTCGACCTTTTTATTATGACATAGTGGCACGCAGAAGCCCCCCCCCCCCCCCCAGCGTGAGGTAGTGAAGGATATGGGAAAACATAGGAAGCATGGTGATATGGTGAATTACATGAGGAGGAGGAGTTCATCTGCTCATTACTTGCATTACACGTAATTGGCAGATGGACCGGGGACTGCAACGTGGTGTTAGTTTCTTCAAATGATTATACTGCGCGGCAGGACATACAGCTATTGCAGTACAGTCGACATACCTTACAGGAAAACCAATGGGTAAATAAGACGTCTGGAGACTGTATCGTGGTGCAGTGGCGGATCCACTGCACCACGATACCACGGGGGTATCGTGGGGCTGACGCACCACGGGGGGCGTAGGGGCTGAAGCCCCCTGCCTTAGAAAACGGCGCCATTTTTGTATAGGATTTGCCGGCGCCGAAGGCGCCGTAGCGTTTTCGGGAGGCCGCCAGGGCGCCCTTGCGTCTACCAACAGCATCGTAGCACTCTTGGAAGGCACCCTGGCACCCTCAGAAGACATCTTGCCGCCCTCACAACGCATTATGCCGCCCTCGGAAGGTACATCGCCGCCCTCGGAAGGCATTATGCCGCCCTCGGAAGGCACCATGCGGCCCCCGTCACCGAGGAAATATGCCGCCCTCAGGCCTGAAGCCCCTGCCTTAGAAAATCCTGGATCCGCCCCTGTCGTGGTGTTAGACGCATTGCGACAACTGGCAGACTGCGCCGCACGGCATCAGGTATTACGGTACAGCCTATACGCATTTCCTCAGGGGCGGTAGAAATGAAAACTGCCCTCAGGGCTGGGCAAAGTTACCGTTCCGCCATTCTAATCGGTGACAAATCTCTAGCCATCGGTGAAGTAATCGGTGACAAATCTTAGACAGACAAGTAAGTGACCTTTGCAAATGATCACTTCTGGCATGATACTCGCACCTAGATAATATTAAATTTCCCAATGGAAAACACAATTCTAAATAATAGTACATTATTCCAATGAGGAAACCAACCTTCGGTTAATCCTGCAGCTCTAAAATAGTCCTGCAGTTCTAAGATAATCCTGCAGCTCTATACAATATTTAAGCAAGCGATCACGAGTTCGTTTGTTCACGGAACAAAACATGCGCAATATCAACGATAATGAGCACTGTACTTTCACAGCCTGGCGGCTGGGAAAGGGCACGTGAACGCCACATGCTGTTCAATTACAACGGAGACAGAACGGTAGTGTGTCGCCGTCCTCCTCCGTTCGGGTATGCATCTTTTGAGGAGTACAGAACAGAGGCCGTTCAGCGGGGCGATAGTAATTTGTGTTGCGCAAGATTTGTGTGTGGACTGCGGCTCGCAGGGGGTGACACCGCTATAGCCGCCTCGTTTGAGCCAGAAGCTTGATGTGACATCACTGGAGGCGGAGTCACTGCATGTCGGCGCGTTTCGCGGCATATCCGGCAATTCACTTGGGCAGAATCATACAATTTAGCATGTGCTAGGAATTAATGGGCACTGAGAATTCACCACGCTTGTCTTCGTGAATCCCTGGTCGTACGAAACAGCGAGCTGTAACTGGTGACTGACTACGTTTTCTGCATGAGCGCGGCGCCGACGAAGGAGCCGGCTACCGCCAGTGACGTCATCCGGTGGTCAGCAAAGTTCAAGATCCAATGGCTCTTGTCCTTACCAAATGGTAGGCTGCCTACTAAGTTTACATAACCTTCTGGTTTATCCAGTGTAAATATGTGGAAGTGTTGACATCAGACTCTTGATTTGACGTATCGGGTCTAGTATCGGGGTATCCAGAGGCATCGCTACCTTCTAAAAAGTGGGGGGGGGGGGGGGGGGTTCACTGCCAGGGGAGGGGGGGGGGGGGGGCATACCCAGAGGGGGCGCCCCGGCCTAGAGGGGCGCAAACCCCATGAATTTGCTGGATTTCATTCAGGGGCAAAGGGGGATGGGGGGCGGGAGGGGGGGGGGGGGGGGGGAATCCAGTGGCGTATTCCCCCCCCCCCAAAAAAAACTGTAGGTATGCACGTCCGACGACCGTGTTTTTTTGGGGGGGACAAATCATGGCTTCAGGACCCTTCGGGTGGCCGTGGCCCCTTGCCCCCGGATCCGCCCCTGATTTCACTTGCTTAATTTTCCGGTTCCTCTTTCACATAAAAAGAGGTGAGGTGGTGAACCATGAATATATAGATATCGACGAATCAAGACGAAATATCGAGTATAAATGTCGACGTTACGCAGCGGACAATTCAATTTTTTATTGGTTTTCAATCGAAAAAATACCGCTTTGACAACTACAAACATACACCCGCACAGCCTCGCGCTTATGCAAGGACTGCACATTGCACATCAAGGGCGGATCGAGCTGGCCGTTTTTTGTTGTTGTTTTTCTTTTTTTCTTGGGGGGGGGGGGGGGGCAAACCGTTTTTAGCGGACATTACCTACCCCAATTTCGAATTTCTTACCGGATTTGGGCCACTTTATTTTGCAACCACACTATTTCTAATGATGTCTTCATTTCGATTTTTTTGTTGTGTTTTTCGCTTTTCGACTCTTTGGGATATCGAAAAAGGGAAGATGTCAGCTTACAGTTTGTATTGTTCCGACATTGCCTTACAATGAGCAAAACTATGTCAATTGTCAGCTGTACCCAGGGGCGTCGCCGATAATTTGTGAGTGGGGGGTTCGGCTGAAATGACGAAAAAAATATACCCCATTTTTGTATTGGTGTAGTTTTAAACCTTTGCAGCATTTTTAATATGGATTTTCATGTTATAGTAGGCACTTGTTATTTAGCGCCGCGAAGCGGCGCGAAATTTTTAAGGGTTTGCCTGATAAACCCCAGAAATATAGGCGGTGGGCCTTGTAGAGAATAAGAAGCTAAACATACTATTCACTCAATTAACCGTTACAACGAACCGAAGACGATGGCGATGGCTCGTTATGACGATGGCCACTGATGTGACGCCGCGAAGCGGCGTGAAAATTTTAGTTTTAGGTCGTGGTCCGTGGAAAACAAAATTTTAATATTAGAACCAGACCGTGAGTGGAGCCAGGCCTCAGGTAACCCCTATTCCTGGTTGCAGATCTCGGTATGATGAAAAATATTGAAATTAAAGTAGTTTTTCATATATATATATATATATATATATTCTTCGGATAGTAAATCACGATGACCGGTGGCAGTCAGCGCTCAATAGTACATATGATAATAATAACTGTATACATACACCGAATGTATGTACCGAACTGTAACAAACAACTATGTATGTACCGAACTGTAACAAACAACTGGTAACAGTGCAAATGGTTTGAAAGCAGCAAGATGCAGAACGACTTTTCCGCACATAAATGGTCCCTGCGGATCTGGAGGAGCCTGGGGCGAGATGGCTTGGGGAGATGGTCCTGGCCTGGTCTTCGGTCCAGCAAGTTGGGCACCGCCGGAGCAGCTTCCGGGTGCCGATGTCCGCGTCTTTGCGGTCGCGTCGCCTTTTTTCGGAACTGGACAGACTAGCTAAAACGTATCCCACTTGAAAGTTAATATTTTATGAAGGGAATGGGCCCTGGGCTACCAATTAGGTACTGCCAAGGAGAGACTGCCAGACACTTAATTAATTAATTTTCCCATTTTCCAAATTTGTATAAGCAATTGCGTATTTTGTGTCATGCCGCGAAGCGGCGCGAAATTTTCAAGTTTTTCATTGTGGATAGCTGGATTCGGACTGCTCCCAGGGCAATTTTTACAACTGTACGTCCGAACGTTTTTTTTTGGGGGGGGGGCGGCAAATCATAGTTTCAGGGCCTTTGGGGGAGGCATGGCCCTTTTGCCCCCCTAGATTCGCCCCTGTTGCACATTAACCCGCGCGGCGCTGGGGTCTCCATCCGAACGTGCGGTGCTGGGTGGGGGGTAAATTTTACCCCCCCCCCCTCGTATCTTCCGAACCAATAACCGCAGCGAGACGCGCAAGGCGGCGATCGAAAGCTCTCAGTGAGTAGAATCTAACGCATGCCCGAAATTATTAACATAAGGTCACATGTCAGGTCACGGTCAGGTCAAGTGTCAAAATTTAAGTATTTGGGTTTTTGGGCTATACTTTCCATCCAAAGCCTTGTATTGCAACCGCATTCGCAACCGCATTCCTTTGCAACCGCATTCCTTCGCCAAAAACTCGAATATATTCGGTTGGAGAGTCTTCTCAGTCAAGAAAACTTGCAGATATGGGTTTCCCAACACGGGCTACAAAACTGCTATCTCAGTTTAAAACTAATGTTGAAGGTGAACTATTTCCTTTAACGCCAGGGACCGTTCAAATCTGACAAAAGTTGGTGGGGCAAAGCGGGAAGTTGCTGGGGCCCCACCATTAGAATAGGAAACTCCACCCGCCCTCGCAAAACATCTTGCCGCCCAAGAAAGGCATCATGCCGTCCTTGGAAGGCATCATGCCGCCCTCCCCGGAAGACATATTGCCGCCCTTGTAAAGCATTTTACAGCCCTCAGAACGCGTTATACCGCCCTCAGAACGCATTATACCGCCCTCGGAAGGCGTTTTGCCGCCATCAGACGACGTCTTACCGCCCTCGAAAGGCATTTTGTCGCCCTTAGAGCGTATTATGCCGCCCTTAGAAGGCACCATGTCGCCCTCGGAAGACACCTTGCCGCCCTCGGAAGCATCTTGTCGCCATCGCAACTGTAATAAAGGGGCGCCCATGAGCTTGGGCCAGTGGCGTGCGCATACATTTACAAAGGACCAGGTCATTGCCTTGAGGGGCGTCACCCAATCGACAGGGGCGCCGCCAACATTGGTGAACATTTTGCAGGGGCGGGGGAGGGGGGGCGCCTCTCCTTCCTCACGTGCTCGTCGTACTTTTAACATTTTGTGGGGGCCATCACTAGCCGGAGGGGCGCCGTCACTAGCCGGAGGGGCGCTGCCACTGGCCGGAGGGGCGCCGTCACTAGCCGGAGGGGCGCCGTCACTGGCCGGGAGGCGCCGTCACTATCCGGAGGGACGCCGTCACTCGCTGGAGGGGCGTGGTCACTGGCCGGAGGGTCGCCGTCACTGGCCGGAGGGGCGCCTCACTGGCCGGAGGGGCGCCGTCACTAGCCGGAGGGGCGCCGTTACTGGCGGAGGGGCGCCGTTACTGGCGGAGGGGCGCCGTCACTAGCCGGAGGGGCGCCGTCACTCGCCGGAGGGGTGTGGTCACTGGCCGGAGGGGCGCCGTCACTGGCTGGAGGGGCGCCGTCACTAGCCGGAGGGGCGCCGTCACTGGCCGGAGGGTCACCATCACTATCCGGAGGGGCGCCATCACTATCCGGAGGGTACCTCACTAGCCGGAGGAGCGCCGTCACTAGCCGGAGAGGGCAGTCACTAGTTAGAGGGCGCCGTCACTCGCCGGAGGGGCACCGTCACTATCCGGAGGGGCGCCGTTACCCGCCGGAGGGGCGCCGTCACTGGCCGGAGGGGCGCCGTCACTGGCCGGAGGGGCGCTGTCACGGGCCGAAGAGGGGCGCCCTCACTGGCCGGAGTGGCGCCGTCACTGGCCGGAGGGGCGCCGTCACTGATCGCCAGCTTTGCATGGGCGCCTCGGGTCCAAAGGACCAGGTCATGCCCTGAATGACCGTATACTCGGTACTCCACTGGCTTGGGCCCTCACTGTCATAGGGGCGCACACATACTGGCGGGGCATTTTTGTTGGCTTTTTAAGTTTTTCCTTGGTTTTATTTGTGTTGAGTTTTTTAAAGGGGCGCCTCCGGCGCCCTCTCAAAACCCAGAACAGACCCACTTTTTGAGGGGTCGCCTTCGGCGCCCGCTCAAAAGTGTGTGTGGGGGGGGGGGGGGGGGGTCCGGGCACCCGGACCCCCGGTAGCGACGCCCCTGGACGTATCGGGTGTTTCTTCAGAGGATGTGCCATGGGTGCCAAATAACCTTGGTAGTTGTGGCGCCCGTAAACCTCAATCGTCATCATCATCATCATCATCATCAGAGGATGTGGTCTCCCACCCCTTGAATCTGCTGGTGTAGTGTCTGATGTGTCATGCTAAGGTGCTTTAAAGGTCAATATACCCCAGTGTATTACATTTTCCTCTGATTTGCCTGTGTATGTGCTTAACTTAAACTTAGTTGGTAGGTACAGAAGCGTCACTTTGTTATGCAATTTGGTAGTCTTTGACTAAGGTACCTGTCAGTGTGCCGCCCTATGCACAGTATGGCAGGATATGGTAACATCAGAAAACTAGCGGCATTGTGCACCAAAGCAAAATTCCCATATTTCTTCTGACGGAGCCATTAAACTAAACTTAACCTAGCCTTACCTATTCATAATAACAACTTTGTCGTAATCAATTTTGGCCTTGTGCGCCATAGCAAAATTTCTGTATTTCTTGTGACACTGCTGTTAAACTCAACTTAACCTAACACATAACCTATTAATAATAACAGCTTCATCAGAATAAATTTTGAAATTTTGCTGTAGTGCACAATGCTGCTGCCTTTCTGATGTTACTATATGACACTGTGACATACCATGCTGCCATACTGTGCATAACATGGCGTACCAACAGGTACCTTAGTCAAACAACCAGTAATTTTTAGTGCTAGGGGGAGGGGGGACAGGGCAGCCAGTTTTCCCCACCAGTTTCCCATTCCCATAGGACTAATTATACAATTCTGCTAATCATGGCGGGAGGGGGACCAGACTGGTTATTGACTTGACTCTGCAAATTGCTTGCATTGAAGAAGAATCAATTCACCACCATATCTTTTTATTCATGAATCGTGATTGATTCAAAACCTGCATGCAATCAAATTGAACGATTCTTAACAATTCAAGTGTACATGATAAATTGTGCGACTGCAAATACAATGCAGTCCCAGTGGCTATGCACTCATTTCTACTGATATATTATTGCTATAACAATGTTTTAATGATCATAATTAATATATACCTATGGCTTTGTAAGTTTCCATTTTTATTGATTTGACATAAATTCAACACATTTAAATGTTGAATCAAACGTGAATTGATTAAAATATTATTTTGATTCTTTGAATCGGGAATAATCAATTACCAAATTTGTTATTCATGAATCCAAAGGTGATTTAATCATTAAAGTTCCAAAATGAATCATTA
>JAXIVJ010014139.1:0-35259 GCA_036785665.1 Chirona hameri | reverse complement strand
GTGGGCCCCTTTTACCGTGAATGCAAATTTAGGCCAGAATGAACCCTTTTAGTCCAAAATATGCCTTTCACATGTCAAAGTGGGCCTCTACAAACTAGAATCGACCCTCTGGAGGTCAGCGTGGGCCCACTGCATGGGGGCCGGAGTGGGCCCTCTGGAAGTCAGAATGGGCCATCTGTAGGTCAGAGTGGGCAAATTTATTTGCGCTTTGTTTGCAAACGGAGTGAAATTCGTTTTGAGTGACTTCGATCGGCTACGGGCCCCCTCGGACTATTGGCCTCCCTCGAGGCTCAAGGGGGTGGCATGGCCCCATGCCCCCTGGACTGTTCGGTACTAACTCTGATGTATTATTGACTCAGAAACTTGACTATAAATCAGGGAATCGAACATCGTTCAACTTATATAGAACTACGAGTTCCTTTTAAACCGATACTTACACGTGAGGCTAATTATAAATAATCGTATGTTAACTCTGCTTTGCGCTTCTATTTGACTCACAATCTTAATTTAAATCTAGTTTTTGTCCCTTCCTCCGGAGTTTATTTCACCAAGTAGCTTGAAAATTATGTGTGTTCGCAATGCAAGTGACAACATGGCGATTGAAAAATTTATCTGACAAACCGAAAAACAAGAAATCTTATAACAAATCTTTACATGACTTGAAAATTAGCCCCAAAGTGACTGCCTCGTGAAGCAGAGTCACGGAGTTCCGACAGCTGCATGTGCCATCTGAGACGGCTTCGCTAACCGGCCTTCGTCTGCCGCATCTGAGGAGTCAATTTACGCCACATGTGACACCGCTCCCAACCCCTGGCATGTGGACAATAGGATGTGCAGTGAACTATGCATAAACATTCTAATGTAAGCTATCGTATTTACGATTGGGGTTGTAAGAGATCTGTTTCTGCGGGTGTTTCTGAAAAATATGTTTCCAAAGTTGATATATATGTCCTTCCAAGACTGCATTCCACCAAATACGCCGGTTCGTCTCGATTGAATATATTTCCAAGCGTTATACCTGAAGTATATGTTACACTACACAACACGGGTGCTGTACATATCTGCCATCGACATCAACACCCACCTCTTCAACCAACAGAGTCCTTCCACATCGAAAATAGAAACTAACCCTTCGCATATCAGCACATCAGTTGATGCTGACAGTGACTAGGAGGCCTGGAGGATTGCAAATGATGAAAATGTCTTCTGGTTACTAGCTGCACCGGCACATGGTGAAAACAGGATATAAAGTAAAGCGTAATCAAGAATACGAATTGGTTTACAGCCTACTACTACACTTGTTTTATATAACTGAAATGTTTATATGGCTAAATTAAAAACTATAGGGTTCAATATTACATAATTAAGGTCGCGTGCCTAGTTACTACAAGTTCTTACGGAAAATCCAGAATATTGTGAATGATTATCTCTTCCAGTGAAATTTGCAAGTGCCGGTTGATACTGGAGAAGCGAAATACCTTCAACCGTTCTACCTAGTAACCGCAGAATGCTTGACTTTCTATTGCAGCTGTTTCACCGTGCTGGACTCCCAGCGCTGCACTGACAGTCTTTGGGACAACAGAAGTGGGTAGACGATATATACTGGGTATTAACAAATCATAATCTGCCTATTGCGACGCGACCCACGGCCACTGGTTGACTCTATCATCTGGCACTTGATGTAAATCAGTATCGAGAAGCCTCGGGGTTCATAATGTCAAATACGTTATGCAACTGACGAGATATATCCGAAACCCATCGGACACTTTACCTGACTTCTTCGGTGCACTTTGTGCACCATAGTGACAACGAACAGGCTCGGAAGACCATGTGCTGCGAAGCGATGCCAGCTGCTGTATAGCGTTGTCGATCAAACTCTACTCAGCCAGTCTGGCCGCCAATATCGATTACCCTGGAGTCCTAGCTTTACTGGAGCCGCCTGATGACGTCACACGTCCAGCGGCACCCTGGAGTCCTAGCTTTACTGGAGCCGCCTGATGAGGTCACACGTCCAGCGGCACCCTGGAGTCATAGCTTTACTGGAGCCGCCTGATGACGTCACACGTCCAGCGGTAGTTCCGTCTCCACCATCTGAAACAGAGAAAGAGAGGGAGAGAGAGGTGCGGTCATCGTCGACATTCGGCAGGTGTTGTACTGCGGAGAAGGAAGCGAAGTTAGGGAGGATGGCGTGGCTGCTCCGCCGCTCATATGTGCTTTGTGGAAAAATGATGTCACCTAGGCTTGTCCCGTCTATTCGCAAGAGAATGGGGTGCCGGGAATAGGGGCTCGTACACGAACACAGATATTAGCCGTTTTCACGAAGGATTATTGCGCTAAAAAGTTTCTGAAAGATTCTGAAAGTTTTGAAAAACTACACAACTTTTACATGCAATGTTTGGCTAGAAATGTCCCTCATAATTGTGTAATATGTTGGTAAGAATATAATATGTAGACAAAATTGCGGTTTGGTGGTAATAAGCAAGATAAGTATTGATAGAATCTTCCTGAATCTTCCTAAAACTTTCAAGAAGATTCTAGCAATATCTCCGTGTGACGCCTGTGGAGTGTGGCGCCACTGTCGGTCGCTCTCCCCACCTTGCGCAGCGCGGCCGTGTATTTGTCGTCCGATTCCCGGACACGCTGTATCCGCACGCGTTTGCCGTGCCGGCGCATCTCCTGCCGTAGGTCGGACGCGTCGCTGATGGACACCGGGTCCAGCTTGTGTTTCCACACCAGACCACACATGTATTCAATGTAGTGCATTCTGTCGGCAGGCGAAACATCACACAGGTGTATGTACTTCATAATGCACGTACACGTAGTGTGTTTTGTCGGCAGCGGACAACACCCGCCAGCGGCCGGCTGAGGTCTGGAGGTCACACACGAGGCGGCTGACTTTGATCATATTTGCTAGTATGTATGCTTCCAAAGAGAGTTGTCTATGCGACCGTTCATTTGACGTCAATAAGTGCAATTTTAACCTGCGGAACGCAACATTATCGGGTGCAGTTTCTGCTGCTGCGGTGCCGCGATGAAGACAGATGAACACTGCCCGCGACACAGAACAGAACAGAGACAGGGAGGTCGACTACAGGAACAGAACAGAGCGGTCGACTACAGAGGTCTTCCCGCAGTCCCTGGTCCTCACCTACACAGCCCGGCGTTATCCGCGAACACAGGCCTGCCGCAGAGGTCGTCCCGCAGCCTCTGGTCCTCACCTACACAGTCCGGCGTTATCCGCGAACACAGGCCTGCCGCAGAGGTCTTCCCGCAGTCCCTGGTCCTCACCTACACAGCCCGGCGTTATCCGCGAACACAGGCCTGCCGCAGAGGTCTTCCCGCAGTCCCTGGTCCTCACCTACACAGCCCGGCGTTATCCGCGAACACAGGCCTGCCGCAGAGGTCGTCCCGCAGCCTCTGGTCCTCACCTACACAGTCCGGCGTTATCCGCGAACACAGGCCTGCCGCAGAGGTCTTCCCGCAGTCCCTGGTCCTCACCTACACAGTCCGGCGTTATCCGCGAACACAGGCCTGCCGCAGAGGTCTTCCCGCAGTCCCTGGTCCTCACCTACACAGTCCGGCGTTATCCGCGAACACAGGCCTGCCGCAGAGGTCGTCCCGCAGCCTCTGGTCCTCACCTACACAGTCCGGCGTTATCCGCGAACACAGGCCTGCCGCAGAGGTCTTCCCGCAGTCCCTGGTCCTCACCTACACAGCCCGGCGTTATCCGCGAACACAGGCCTGCCGCAGAGGTCTTCCCGCAGTCCCTGGTCCTCACCTACACAGCCCGGCGTTATCCGCGAACACAGGCCTGCCGCAGAGGTCGTCCCGCAGCCTCTGGTCCTCACCTACACAGTCCGGCGTTATCCGCGAACACAGGCCTGCCGCAGAGGTCTTCCCGCAGTCCCTGGTCCTCACCTACACAGTCCGGCGTTATCCGCGAACACAGGCCTGCCGCAGAGGTCGTCCCGCAGCCCGCTGGTCCTCACCTACACAGCCCGGCGTTATCCGCGAACACAGGCCTGCCGCAGAGGTCTTCCCGCAGTCCCTGGTCCTCACCTACACAGCCCGGCGTTATCCGCGAACACAGGCCTGCCGCAGAGGTCTTGCCGCAGTCCCTGGTCCTCACCTACACAGCCCGGCGTTATCCGCGAACACAGGCCTGCCGCAGAGGTCTTCCCGCAGTCCCTGGTCCTCACCTACACAGTCCGGCGTTATCCGCGAACACAGGCCTGCCGCAGAGGTCTTCCCGCAGTCCCTGGTCCTCACCTACACAGCCCGGCGTTATCCGCGAACACAGGCCTGCCGCAGAGGTCTTCCCGCAGTCCCTGGTCCTCACCTACACAGCCCGGCGTTATCCGCGAACACAGGCCTGCCGCAGAGGTCGTCTCGCAGCCTCTGGTCCTCACCTACACAGCCCGGCGTTATCCGCGAACACAGGCCTGCCGCAGAGGTCTTCCCGCAGTCCCTGGTCCTCACCTACACAGTCCGGCGTTATCCGCGAACACAGGCCTGCCGCAGAGGTCTTCCCGCAGTCCCTGGTCCTCACCTACACAGCCCGGCGTTATCCGCGAACACAGGCCTGCCGCAGAGGTCTTCCCGCAGTCCCTGGTCCTCACCTACACAGTCCGGCGTTATCCGCGAACACAGGCCTGCCGCAGAGGTCTTCCCGCAGTCCCTGGTCCTCACCTACACAGCCCGGCGTTATCCGCGAACACAGGCCTGCCGCAGAGGTCTTCCCGCAGTCCCTGGTCCTCACCTACACAGCCCGGCGTTATCCGCGAACACAGGCCTGCCGCAGAGGTCGTCCCGCAGCCTCTGGTCCTCACCTACACAGCCCGGCGTTATCCGCGAACACAGGCCTGCCGCAGAGGTCTTCCCGCAGTCCCTGGTCCTCACCTACACAGTCCGGCGTTATCCGCGAACACAGGCCTGCCGCAGAGGTCTTCCCGCAGTCCCTGGTCCTCACCTACACAGCCCGGCGTTATCCGCGAACACAGGCCTGCCGCAGAGGTCTTCCCGCAGCCTCTGGTCCTCACCTACACAGCCCGGCGTTATCCGCGAACACAGGCCTGCCGCAGAGGTCTTCCCGCAGTCCCTGGTCCTCACCTACACAGCCCGGCGTTATCCGCGAACACAGGCCTGCCGCAGAGGTCTTCCCGCAGCCTCTGGTCCTCACCTACACAGCCCGGCGTTATCCGCGAACACAGGCCTGCCGCAGAGGTCTTCCCGCAGTCCCTGGTCCTCACCTACACAGTCCGGCGTTATCCGCGAACACAGGCCTGCCGCAGAGGTCTTCCCGCAGTCCCTGGTCCTCACCTACACAGCCCGGCGTTATCCGCGAACACAGGCCTGCCGCAGAGGTCTTCCCGCAGTCCCTGGTCCTCACCTACACAGCCCGGCGTTATCCGCGAACACAGGCCTGCCGCAGAGGTCGTCCCGCAGCCCGCTGGTCCTCACCTACACAGTCCGGCGTTATCCGCGAACACAGGCCTGCCGCAGAGGTCTTCCCGCAGTCCCTGGTCCTCACCTACACAGTCCGGCGTTATCCGCGAACACAGGCCTGCCGCAGAGGTCTTCCCGCAGTCCCTGGTCCTCACCTACACAGCCCGGCGTTATCCGCGAACACAGGCCTGCCGCAGAGGTCTTCCCGCAGTCCCTGGTCCTCACCTACACAGTCCGGCGTTATCCGCGAACACAGGCCTGCCGCAGAGGTCGTCCCGCAGCCCGCTGGTCCTCACCTACACAGTCTGGCGTTATCTGCGAACACAGGCCTGCCGCAGAGGTCTTCCCGCAGCCTCTGGTCCTCACCTACACAGCCCGGCGTTATCCGCGAACACAGGCCTGCCGCAGAGGTCGTCCCGCAGCATCTGGTCCTCACCTACACAGCCCGGCGTTATCCGCGAACACAGGCCTGCCGCAGAGGTCTTCCCGCAGTCCCTGGTCCTCACCTACACAGCCCGGCGTTATCCGCGAACACAGGCCTGCCGCAGAGGTCGTCCCGCAGCCTCTGGTCCTCACCTACACAGCCCGGCGTTATCCGCGAACACAGGCCTGCCGCAGAGGTCTTCCCGCAGTCCCTGGTCCTCACCTACACAGTCCGGCGTTATCCGCGAACACAGGCCTGCCGCAGAGGTCTTCCCGCAGTCCCTGGTCCTCACCTACACAGCCCGGCGTTATCCGCGAACACAGGCCTGCCGCAGAGGTCTTCCCGCAGTCCCTGGTCCTCACCTACACAGCCCGGCGTTATCCGCGAACACAGGCCTGCCGCAGAGGTCGTCTCGCAGCCTCTGGTCCTCACCTACACAGCCCGGCGTTATCCGCGAACACAGGCCTGCCGCAGAGGTCTTCCCGCAGTCCCTGGTCCTCACCTACACAGTCCGGCGTTATCCGCGAACACAGGCCTGCCGCAGAGGTCTTCCCGCAGTCCCTGGTCCTCACCTACACAGCCCGGCGTTATCTGCGAACACAGGCCTGCCGCAGAGGTCTTCCCGCAGTCCCTGGTCCTCACCTACACAGTCCGGCGTTATCCGCGAACACAGGCCTGCCGCAGAGGTCTTCCCGCAGCCTCTGGTCCTCACCTACACAGCCCGGCGTTATCCGCGAACACAGGCCTGCCGCAGAGGTCTTCCCGCAGTCCCTGGTCCTCACCTACACAGCCCGGCGTTATCCGCGAACACAGGCCTGCCGCAGAGGTCTTCCCGCAGCCTCTGGTCCTCACCTACACAGCCCGGCGTTATCCGCGAACACAGGCCTGCCGCAGAGGTCTTCCCGCAGTCCCTGGTCCTCACCTACACAGTCCGGCGTTATCCGCGAACACAGGCCTGCCGCAGAGGTCTTCCCGCAGTCCCTGGTCCTCACCTACACAGCCCGGCGTTATCCGCGAACACAGGCCTGCCGCAGAGGTCTTCCCGCAGTCCCTGGTCCTCACCTACACAGCCCGGCGTTATCCGCGAACACAGGCCTGCCGCAGAGGTCGTCCCGCAGCCCGCTGGTCCTCACCTACACAGTCCGGCGTTATCCGCGAACACAGGCCTGCCGCAGAGGTCTTCCCGCAGTCCCTGGTCCTCACCTACACAGTCCGGCGTTATCCGCGAACACAGGCCTGCCGCAGAGGTCTTCCCGCAGTCCCTGGTCCTCACCTACACAGCCCGGCGTTATCCGCGAACACAGGCCTGCCGCAGAGGTCTTCCCGCAGTCCCTGGTCCTCACCTACACAGTCCGGCGTTATCCGCGAACACAGGCCTGCCGCAGAGGTCGTCCCGCAGCCCGCTGGTCCTCACCTACACAGTCCGGCGTTATCTGCGAACACAGGCCTGCCGCAGAGGTCTTCCCGCAGCCTCTGGTCCTCACCTACACAGCCCGGCGTTATCCGCGAACACAGGCCTGCCGCAGAGGTCGTCCCGCAGCCTCTGGTCCTCACCTACACAGCTCGGCGTTATCCGCGAACACAGGCCTGCCGCAGAGGTCTTCCCGCAGTCCCTGGTCCTCACCTACACAGTCCGGCGTTATCCGCGAACACAGGCCTGCCGCAGAGGTCTTCCCGCAGTCCCTGGTCCTCACCTACACAGTCCGGCGTTATCCGCGAACACAGGCCTGCCGCAGAGGTCTTCCCGCAGTCCCTGGTCCTCACCTACACAGTCCGGCGTTATCCGCGAACACAGGCCTGCCGCAGAGGTCTTCCCGCAGCCTCTGGTCCTCACCTACACAGCCCGGCGTTATCCGCGAACACAGGCCTGCCGCAGAGGTCTTCCCGCAGTCCCTGGTCCTCACCTACACAGCCCGGCGTTATCCGCGAACACAGGCCTGCCGCAGAGGTCTTCCCGCAGCCTCTGGTCCTCACCTACACAGTCCGGCGTTATCCGCGAACACAGGCCTGCCGCAGAGGTCTTCCCGCAGCCCGCTGGTCCTCACCTACACAGCCCGGCGTTATCCGCGAACACAGGCCTGCCGCAGAGGTCTTCCCGCAGTCCCTGGTCCTCACCTACACAGTCCGGCGTTATCCGCGAACACAGGCCTGCCGCAGAGGTCTTCCCGCAGCCTCTGGTCCTCACCTACACAGCCCGGCGTTATCCGCGAACACAGGCCTGCCGCAGAGGTCGTCCCGCAGCCCGCTGGTCCTCACCTACACAGTCCGGCGTTATCCGCGAACACAGGCCTGCCGCAGAGGTCTTCCCGCAGCCTCTGGTCCTCACCTACACAGCCCGGCGTTATCCGCGAACACAGGCCTGCCGCAGAGGTCTTCCCGCAGTCCCTGGTCCTCACCTACACAGTCCGGCGTTATCCGCGAACACAGGCCTGCCGCAGAGGTCTTCCCGCAGTCCCTGGTCCTCACCTACACAGCCCGGCGTTATCCGCGAACACAGGCCTGCCGCAGAGGTCTTCCCGCAGTCCCTGGTCCTCACCTACACAGCCCGGCGTTATCCGCGAACACAGGCCTGCCGCAGAGGTCTTCCCGCAGTCCCTGGTCCTCACCTACACAGCCCGGCGTTATCCGCGAACACAGGCCTGCCGCAGAGGTCGTCCCGCAGCCCGCTGGCCGTCTCCTTCTGCTCCGGTACCCGACAGCGGCGCGGTACGTCGCCGTACACCTCGGTACCGCCCGGCGGCTCAGTGTTGTACGCCACGCCGTTAGTCTGAAGCCAGAGGACGGGGAGAGTCAACACGGCGAACAATCTCTGATACTTTGTGGGAACATGCAAACTTTTTCTCCAAACAGCACTACGCTGTTTGGAGGAAAAGAGCTGATATTAAGGTCAGTGCGAAGACGTTGGTATGGTCTAAGATCAAGTTAAAAGTATATTTAATTAGTTTCGTTCAACCAACGGATGGTGGATAGAGTAAACTAAGCTAGAACCTCGCTTTACCTTGAATACATTCAGGAAAACAACGTGCCACCTCCTAAAAATATCCATCTCTCCACCCTTAATCCTACAACGCCAACCATCCTAGTATGAACAAAGAACTGAACGTGACACATCCTCCTCAGTGGAGGCGTACCTTGAGCAGCTGCTGCAGCTGTTTGGGTTCCTTGTCACGCAGGTAGAAGAGACAGTTGCGCGGGTGGTGCGCATGCAGACCCAGTCTGGAGCACAGCTCCGTCTTGCCGCACTTGCTGCCCATGCTGAACGGTTGGCTGCAGCCCGAGCAAAACTCGTACTTGCACTGACTGCGGGCAGCAAAAGAATGGAATCAGAATTCTTAGAGCATTCGAAGCTGAAAATATAACAGTGACAAATATCTGTGCCGGCCAAACTGACTTGGCTCGCTAAAAGGGGCATGGTTGCCGATTGTGTTGTGTAGCATCTTGGAAGTCCTTTACAAAATTGTACTTACATACATAGCTATTTCACACCTGCATTGTATCAATATGCTTGCCTCTATTGAATACTATGCTTGTATGTCAATTGTATCTATATTGACATGTCACATACCTATACCGAAGCAGATAAAGAATACAGCATGTCATCACCATAATAATTAGCTTAAGTGGATTCCATCCTCTCACCCATCCACTCAAGTCCTACTGAATATGTGACCGTAACGGCTGTGATAATGCATAGCAGTACACGTGACCCTCGTCACCAGCTCCGCGCTACTCGGGAGCGCGGCCGCTCTGACCTGCACGAGAAGTGCATACAGCCTCCCTTGGCCAGCGAGTATCGGAACCGGCAGCTGGGGCAGCTGATGCCGCTCTCCGCCAGGTGGCGCTCCAGGCCGGCGCTCTGGTAGTCCGGGTCGCTCTGCTGCTGCCACATGGAGAACTTCTCGCAGGTGACGCCCTCGTGCTGGCTCGTCCACTGCCGGCCGGACGGGGAAGGGGGAGGTGTCAGATAGGAGAGGGGTGGGGGGCGAGTTTGGTGCGATGCCTGAGTGCGCTGACAGCAGAGGCCATCCAAATGGTCGAACAGTTCTGGGGCTAGTTCGTTAAAGGAAATAGTTCCCCTTCGGAAATTGTTTCAGAACACGATTTTATTTTATTTTTTAATACAGTTTCTTTTTTTTCTTTTCAAAAATGGTCCTACATCGCGCCAATTCAGGACAGAATGTTGTAAATTATTAATTTTATGGTGTGCGTTATTGGTCTGCGCATGCTCCCTGGCTGTGCTGGTACTTTCAGACGGTACGGTATATCATATATGCGCCGCATTCCTTCGCCAAGAAGTCAAATATCTTCGGCTGGAGTCTTTTCAGCCAAGAAAAGTTCCAGATAAGGATTTCTCAACACGGGCTACAAAACTGCTATTTCAGTTCAAAACCCATGTTGAAGGTGAGCTATTTCCTTTAAGTAAGACCAACAAGACTGATACATGTTAAAGTTTCAGACAGAGAAGTAAAAACATACAGATCCAAGGGAGTACAAATCATATGGTGTTGTTTATTTTAATATTACGGTAAAAATGTCGTTTCATTCTAAAAGCGGGGAAAACAGACTACGGTGAAACCATATTGTCGGAGTACAGAGGGCGCTGCGATCGTACCGTTTTGGCGCAGAGAAAGCTGCGATCGTACCATTTTGGCGCAGATAGCGCTGCGATCGTACCGTTTTGGCGCAGAGGGCACTGCGATCGTACCGTTTTGGCGCAGAGGGCGCTGCGATCGTACCATTTTGGCGCAGAGAGCGCTGCGACCGTACCGTTTTGGCGCAGAGAGCGCTGCGATCGTACCGTTTTGGCGCAGAGGGCGCAGCTGACCGTGCCGCAGTCTGGACAGTGCAGTTTCTGCTGTCGCGGTGCCGCGATGAAGCCAGATGAACACTGCCCGCGGCGCAGAACAGAACAGAACAGAACAGAGTGTTTCAGACCATACTCTTCAGCAGCTGAACACAGCAACTGCAAAGCTGCGCAGGCGATTAAGCCGAAGCTAATAACGGGCTGCCAGAACCACAAAACACACCAAGGTTGTGCTCGACTCGGCGAGTCAATCCCCACTCAACGTACGTGAGTCGGAGTTGTGTTGACCGCAAAAATCTGAGACGAGTGCAACCTTTAAACACACTGCATCCTTCCAGCTTCCATCAAGCATTCTGCATATACATTGCCGGCCGGGCCGCCGGCCCTGCATTCGTGATAAAAGAAACAGGCGAAATAATTACTGATGCGAATCTATCACGTAGAGGTTCTTTAAATGCGATATATGCATACAAATTTGGTCAGTAAAATAGGACAAGCGACAGTGGAATGGAGCTTAGCATACCTTTGGACACCATTTGAAGTTTGGATCCTTCATCATGGCCCTGTCAAACAGCTTCTTATGAAAGAGTCCATGAATCTCTGGCGAGACAAGAGACTTCAGCATGATGTCCAGATGAGAGAAGTAATCCGACGCGATTTCCTCATTCTGAAAGAAAAAATAGGTAAGGATAGTTCAACATTAAGCTACAAGTGAATACAGATAAAAATACTCACATAATTTAATTCGCACTCCAGAAAATCCACTTAAATTGGCCCAGAAACGAAGCGAGTTCAAATGCGGGGCATGCTTGTTAAATAGGCTGCGCCATAAAGCGACTTAGCTTAATCATTTTCGCAATCAAACAGTGATAACTTATGAAAAAGTTGAGCATTCAGACCAAAATAAACAGAGCATGTGTCGACCAATTCAAGTCATACCCGAGACTGTCTCCCGCCAATCTAGATGGCGCCACTAACCGCCAGGTTCGGCTCGTTGCAGAAGGGGCAGCGCAGGTCGGCCAGGGGTCGCTCTTTGATGCGCTGGGTGTAGTAGGCCTGCGCGCAGCTGTGGCAGCAGCGGTGGGTGCAGTGCATCATACCGACCATCTGCCGGTACAAACACAATTCACACTGCATTAACCATCTGGCAACAATACATATTGCACAGGATGTCATGTTAATAATTTTCACAAAACGTATCACGCAATATTTTAACGATGAAGCGTAACAGAATAAATTTGAAGGCAGCGGTACAACTCATAATAAAAAACACCCACGGTAATCTACACCACTTTTTGTTGTTGTTGTAAAACGCTGCATTAGTGTCGGGCTTAGTTAAAGGAAATAGTTCACCTTCAACATTAGTTTTAAACTGAGATAGCAGTTTTGTAGCCCGTGTTGGGAAACCCCTATCTGCAAGTTTTCTTGACTGAGAAGACTATCCAGCCTTATATATTTGAGTTTTTGGCGAAGGAATGCGGTGCTGGCGAAAGAATGTTGTACTGGTTCTAGTCCGGGCAGAGGCTATACCATCAGCCAATCAGCTTGCAGCTGGTGCTAGCAAGCGAATCGCCGGCCGCCGGTTGGCACATCTCCAATGCGAGTCTATCTTTACGCGACTACTTTCGAATCTGATTGGCTGAACCATTTTTTTACATTCGCGTGACGTCAGGACTCTGACTCAGAGAGTATGCATATAGTTTTGATAAACAATACAAATGTACGGCCTTCTGTCCTGAATCGGCGTGATATAAGACCATTTTTGACAATATGAAAATATATTGTATTACAAAATATAATCAAATCGTGTTGGGTAAAAAAAAACAAGGTCAACTATTTCCTTTAACGTGTCTTGCTTAGGTTACTGGTTAGCTGACCACCTTGGCAGAACTGCCCAATCCCTTGGCGGATATGTTTTCAACCTTGGCGGAATAATTCACCACTTTGGCGGAATAGCTCACCTCCTTGGCGGAGCAGCGACCGGCGCACAGCTCGCACTCCTGATTGAGGAAGCTGACTGCGGCGTACAGGCTGGAGCACTGGGTGGCCGCCTGCAGGCTGTCGTCGGCCGGGAAACGGAGGGCCATCAGCTGAGAGGCCATCTCCGCCTCGGCCTGCGACTGCGCCCGGCCCGTGCGCAGCAGACGGCTGGCGCGACGCTGAGGGGTGCGAAACGGGTGTCAGACACGGAGCTGAAGACGATGCTGAGGGGTGCGAGACGGGTGTGAGACACGGAGCTGAAGACGACGCTGAGGGGTGGGTGACGGGTATGAGACACGGAGCTGAAGACGACGCTGAGGGGTGCGAGACGGGTGTGAGACACGGAGCTGAAGACGACGCTGAGGGGTGCGAGACGGGTGTGAGACACAGAGCCGTGTGGCGACAGAGGGTTGCATGGATCGCTGAGTGTTACGGAGTACGGAGTACGGAGTGGTACTAGAGAGGTGCCAGACGGACTTCAGAGGGGCTCAGGGAGAGAGATGGGCGAGCGAAACGGCATTTAAAGAACTGTACATTCGCACTCAGAGTTACATAACATGTACAACTATCATTCCCTGAATAAACAATAATGCGGGCATCAGAGTTTCAAAAATAGGTCCAGTGAAGCGTTGAACATATTTAAACGTATGCTGAAAACGAGATTAGAGAAAATTTAGTCTTGGTGTTCGAGCTAAAGCAAATACAGGAACGTACCTGCACTTTTTGGCGCTCAGAAGAGTTCTTCTTCAGCACCGAGGACCTTCCATTTTTTAGCCCCTCCTTCAGTGCTTCCACATCCACGTCGCTGGGCCTGGCCGCTGCCACAGAGTCAGCATCCGAGTCGCTTGACTCTGAGTCGAGTGACGCGTTCGAGCTTGGACCAGCGCCCTGATCAGCAGGCGAGTCGTCTCCCTTGGGACCAGAGCTCGAACCTTCAGGCTTGTCGGCGGCCGATCGACTCCCTCGCAGACCATCGGAAGCTTCACCGCTACCACTCCTCCCCGGAGTCGAGTCGGTCTCAGCAGACTCGGCCCGAGTCACCGGCGAGTCAGCTGCGTCGCGCTCCGTCTGTGCTGAACCAGCGGCTGGCTCAGTTGCTCCCTGTGTATCTGCTGCTGTCGCCACCTCTGAGCCAGCTCCGATTGCCCCCTCCGTCGCCTCCTCCGCCGCCGCCTCGACTGCTGTCTGACGCGCCGGCGTCGACCGCAGCGCCGTCTGCTGGTCCGACTGCAGCGCCGCCTGGTGGTCAGATCGAGACAGCGACTCGGCCGAGGAAGAGGCAACGATCTGCGGCGCCGGCATCGGCGATCGAAGCGAACTCCGCACACCCCCTCCACGCCCATCTCCCGGCAGAAAACGCACGCTCACCACGGCTTCGTACCCCTCTGACAGCGAGTCAGACGAGGTGAACACCACGTGACCGCTGGCGGCCGTGGCGTCCTCTCCTGAGCTGTCTGAGGCGGCCGTGACGCCAGTGGTCACGTGACGCAGCGTGCGCGGCCGGCCGACGGCTCCGGGGGTCACGTCGGCGTAGTCGGCTCCGTCGTCAATGTCTGGGATTTCGGCAGTAGCGGCGGGTGTGTACGGTCCGGAGGTACCGTGGTGGACGGGAGACTGGCGAGGAGGGCTGGTGGAGCTCGTAGAAGCCTCAGCACCAACAGCACCAGCAGCAGTAGGTGCGGTGGAGACAAGGCCGGGTCTCTGGCGCTGTACATGGCTACTGATCACCCTCTTGGCGAGCTCAAGCCGCTCGCTGGGGCTGAGCGCGTGCCGAGATGAAGCGAGTATCGGTCCTGGTGTTGGACTCGCTGACGGGGAAGAGCTGGATCCGCTCCCGGCCGCTTCTGAGTCAGGTTCCGTGGAGGGAGACGCGGTCCCAGCTCTAGCATCGCAGGTGACCGCGGCAGCTGTATCGCTCGGTGTCGGGATGGTTTTGTTATTTTGTGATGACGTAACCGGCACGGCGGCATCTGTTCCTGAACTAGACGTCGCTGTTCCCGAACTAGACGTCGCTGTCGTAGTTTCGGCTGCTTTGGTGTGAATAGCGTCGGCTGTTTTGCTGCTGGCCGTTTCTGCCGTCGGAGCGGTTGATGTGGGCGAGGCAGAAGTGACGATCGACGTTCCGAGAGGCGAACCGATCGCCTGACCTAGCGCTTCTCGTGGAGTTCCCTTCGCAGGAGAGGAGTATATGTTGGAAGTGACCCAACTCGAAGGCGTTGATCGAGACGACTGCTCTTTCGTTTCTGTGACATCAGTTGAAGCTGAAGTTGACGTTGAACTGTCCGGCGATCTTCTCTCCCGCGACTCTATGCTGGCAGAGTTGCGGAGAGGCGGCGATTCAGTTTGTGAAGTCGGCGCAGCAGTTTGCGCAGGTGTGGTCACAGGGCTGACCTGAGCCGGTGTTGTCGACACCGAGGTTTTCGCCGGGGTTAGGGCAGACGCAGCAGGCGTCAGGGCCTCGCAAGTTGATTGTGCAGTAACGTTCTTGGTCGTGTCTGAAGCAGTATTGTCCCGGGGTTTGACTGCGCTCGGTGCCGACGGCTGGATTTCGAGAGACGATACAGGACGAGGCTTCTTCACTATGGAGTATCGTGATGAAGAGGCTGATGAAGATGATGGCGCTTCCTGCGATGCCATCTTAAGGACTGATTGTGACGATGGTGAAGGTGCAGCGACGCCTTCTGTTTTGACTGATTGGTCATGTTTTGACACTGTTGACGGCGAAGCTGACTGATTTCCTGTACTAGCAGGAACTTGAGGAGAGGTGGATAGATCCTTCGCTTGAGGTGACGCCGCAACTGGAACGAGATCTGTCTTCGTGTCAGCAGTTGCAAGTGAGCCACTGCCTTCTGGTCGTAGAGGACCTGACTTAGGGCCGATCTGTACCGAAGCAGCACCCTGTGCAGACCTGGTGACTAGCAGGTCACTGTACACGGCTGACTCGTGGTCATCAGAGCTGTCTCTGACCTCACTATCGCTGATCACCGATGACGAGACAGCTGGCGAGGTTACGGCAGCCACTACAGCTGCTGCTGGGCGGGTCTGGGCCTGGGGCTGCGGCTCTGGCTGCGTCTGCTGCTGAGCCTGCGGCTGAACTAGTGGCTGCACCGTTGGCTTTGATTGCGGCACAGCCGGTGGCTGAGCCTGTGGATGACCCTCTGGCTGCACTTGCGGCTGGCTTTGTTCCTTGACCCGTTGTTGCTCTGGCTGGCCCAGCTGTTTGGCTATTTCCGTCGCATTTTCGGTAGATATCATGAGAGGCTTCTCTCTGGCCATCGGCTGGCCTCCAGCAGGCGAGTCATATTGTTTCTCTTCTACTGGATGTTCTGCTGGATATTTTACAGCAGGATTTGGCTTCGCTATTGTTTCATACACTCCAGAGGACGAGGAAACGTCAGCAGCAGAGGAAGCGGCAGAAAGGGCAACGGAAAGCTGTGGATATGCTACGGACGACAGCACCCCAGCATCAGAGGTAGAGGAAGGCTTTGACGTTGGAGGAACTGCGGAAGTGGACGAAGATGCGGCAGAGCTCGTCTGTACAGGATCCGAGGAAGGCTTTGCAGTGCGGTTAGTGCGAAGCGGTAACGGTGAGGTTGGAGGCGTTATGTAGTCTTTTGATTTGCAAGCATCATCTGAAAAGAGAAATGGGCATATAAGTCGCAGTTTTGTATCGCTGCAGCGAATAAGACTCTGACATAATTTTCTAACCAATCAGAACTGTGAGTAAACTTATTAACGCCAAATACACATATAGAAAGACATACAGCTACCGATAAAATTACAGTTTTACCTACAAGTTAACGACTGGTTGAACAATACAACAGTTCCCATAAAATAGTATTATACGTGTTAAGTATTATTCACATTCTATAAATTAACTTTGTTTCAAAAAATATTATGGAGAAAGGCTGATGTAATCGTGCATTAGTCAACAAGCATGGTTTATCATGTGCGCTTTATGGTAAATCGATGCAGATAACGTACTCCAATCGCATGACATTGCATATGACACGATGCTATCAGACAACGTTCAGGTATCGTTTTTTAAACGCCCGTCTTGTACCCGGGTAGATTTTAGACGAGATTATTCTTCACTTACATTAAATTCTGGTGAGAATAGCAGGACATGTTTAACATAAGAACCGTATTAGTTACTGAACAATAACGAATACAAAATACAATTATAATATGACGAGAAAATACGAGTGATTTATCTGAGATTGATCAGGGGTATTTGATTCTAAGCTGGCGCGATCTTGAAGCTCCCACGTAACACGTCACAGTTCACAAATCTTTGAACAGATACAATTACTCTCTGCCAACGATACACAGGCGGGCAGTTCCAAAGCACGACGGAGCCCATCTTGAGGACATTGCGAGGACACCATCTGAAACAATCAGACATGGACAGTGGACATATTGGACACACGGAGTCACCCACTAACCGTCATCAGAATCTATCTCCGAGGAAAGAGTCGAGCACTGGTCACTCCGCGAGCCACTATCTGCAACTGTCAGCAGCGTCAGTGTCCATAGCGAACAGACCACGATGGAGGTCAGGCACGTGACAGAGCTGCAGGGGTATGAGAATCACAGCGGACACCTCTGCTGAGCAGTCTCTGTCTCTGACCGTGGCGGATCGGGTGATGCTGAATTTGTTTTTGTTTTCTCTTGAAATCTGATCTGTTCGGTCGTGAGGGAGTTAAATCGGCGATATGATAGGTGGTAAGCTTTGCAGCTGTTCCTGTTTGCGTTTAAAAAGGCGTCATTGAGAAGTATGACCGTCATACATGAGCTTTGAAGTAACTGGAATACGTCCAAAGTAGAAGTACCTTTGGTGTATCGTGTAACTAAATTTATGCATAGTGAACACTTGTACTGTCTATCGCGATTAGAAACTGCCTACCTCATGAGATAATAACTGAAAAGAAGGCACCACTGTGTTGTTGTGTACGGAACATTTCGAGGCAACAATTTTGCCATGTTTGCAAATTGTGAGTAAGCAACATTATCGTCAATAATTGTACATTAATCGCAAAAGATAATTTGCATAAGCTACGTACCGCAGAGAACAAGTCTCCTTGACTTAATTTGTATGGGGTGTACCTTATTAATATTTAGTGTTGACAGGGTTATCAATCAAATAAGAGTGAAGCGTATAGCTTAAGGGGAATGGAAATAGGGAAAACAGTGTCACATGAATCAAGCAAAATGCATATAAATAAAACACACATTTATATGTAAATTAAAAGTGTTCAATGTGCATTTAGTGCGCTTGTGTTATGAAGCAAGCAACAGGCGCAGAACCATAACATGCACACATCAAGCTAAAAAATAAATATCAGCGGCGAGCAAAACGCGAGCAATTGGTTCTGACAGTGCAGCGATTCCGTCTGCCGAGATGACGAGATGACAGGAAGACCAGGCAGAGAAGCGGCGCAACATAGGGCGGGAGAGAGAGAGAGAGAGACGGAGACGTGTTCTTACTTACTGTCGGTCTTGGCCGGTGCCAGGACCGGGGGCGAGGCGACCGTCGACGCCACCTTGACCTCTGCTGACCCAGCTGGCGCAGTCTTAACCTCTTCTCCCTTGGGTGTCATGACCTTGACCTCTGCCGCGTCTGCCGGCAGCGGGGTGACCTCCGGCCGGCCGGGGGGCGCGCCCTCGTTGACCTCGACGCCTTGGGGCGGTCCCCAGATCCGCATGAGGAACGGCTTGAGCTGGGTTCGGTTGAGGTCCAGATAGGCCGACTCGACGCTGCCGTGGTTGGCCGTCAGGGCGGTGATGATGTCCTCTCTGGAGAAGCTGCCACGGCCAGCCAGCTGGGCATACTGCGATGACAGGCAGTATGACGAACACTGGGTCAGCCTCAGTGTTTAACATGGTACACACATGCGGCGAGCAGCTGAGCGGAACAAAAACTAGGGGAGGAAAGTCTCTCGACTACCACAGTCACAACAGAGCGGCATGGCATATCTCATTTTAAGCCAAACCTTATACGAAGATACCGGGGCAAAAACGAAAAGCGGTGTGGTTCTGCTTTATAGCAGGCAGAAGTCTACCTTAGGCAAAATATATGGATTTAAACCACTACCTATAGCTCACGTATCGTTGTCAGAAGAAGTATGCACTACCAAAAAGGATGCCTCACTACATTTTAAGCAAACGGTAGAGGCTGTTGTCAAAAATATGCCATTTCACTTTTATAGTCGGGGAGCCTAATTAGGATATAGATCATTATCATTTTGAAGTTGTAATGATGCATCTATTTCAAAAACGTTTACGATAAACGTGTATGTAATCTGTTTTATTTACCCTTGACAGTTGCTGTTCATTAAATATTTCCCGACTCGAATTAAATGTGACTTCAAGGCGCCGAGTACAGTATAAATACGAAAAAGCGTGAATCAGTGACCAACGAACTGGCAGTGTATTGAGAGCTGTTGCAGCGGCTCGATGCACATGTTACCGCGGCGTACCGCAGTCGTCTGACCTTTTTCCTGCGCTGCTCGACGCACTCAGTGACGGCGCTCCAGACGTTTCCCTTGTGCAGGCGCAGCGCGTCACGCGCTTCCTTGTTGGATATGGTACCTGCGGGAAGAACAATGTCGAAATTAAATGGGAAGGTAGGCGAAAATATAGCCAGCGCCATTTTAATTTAGCTTGGCGGCAGTCAAACTCCGCATTTGCAGTGTGAATTATCTATGGTGGCAGATGGAAACATTGTTAATATTCTGTGATATTGTCAGCCATCAGAATAAATGCGAATCAATGTATCCTGTATATTCACCTTTTCTATTGCATTTTTTCTTCCGACTGTTTCTTTAACCGAATCGCCAATACATATCGCGTAAAGGTACGTATACGCCGCGGATTATGGCAGGGTCTGTGCTTGACCCCCCCCCCTTCCCCCTCTTCCCGATGGTGGGCCACTGACCTGCAGTGACCGCTCCCCATCACCCCCGCGCCACCTACCGACATCATTCTCGGGCCGCTCGTGGCCGTAGTTTGTGGCCAGCGTGCACACGGTCTCAATCATGCTGTCCAGATTATCCAGCAGCCAGGACACCGGCGGCCGCTCCGAGCAGTGGTTCAGCGCGATCTGCAGGTCCTCGGGGGAGAAGTTGTGCCTTTCGGCGTCCTGCAGCAGTCCAGGGCGGCCGGCAGGATCGGTCAGGTGTGAGTAGAACAGCTGACGGATGGTAATCGCTCGGTGTAAACAGGAGGATATGATTGACGGTTGGAAGGATTAGGACATCTATGAGACATTCCACATCATTTTCCCGTCTACTTGTATCAGCTGGATAGCAAAAGAGGCAATAGTCCTCCGACAACACAGAAGAATCGGTCAAACAACCGATAACATTTCGATCAGATTCGTGTCAGTAAAATCCCAGGAGGTTAAGATAAAGACTACACAGAGTGCTGGTACATGTTTCGTGATACACTCACCCTGAGCATCAGCACCAGCTCCATACCCTGGCTGGTGCAGGAGGAGTCTGACTTTCGGTTCATCATCACCTCCTCCAGGCCGACCAGGTAGTCCGACCCGTCAGCCGGCTGCTCCATAAACAACGGAAGAAACAGACATATTAGCCGGCTGCTCCAACAATAACAACAACAAATAGACGCGTCAGCTGGCTATTTCACCGAAAGCAGTGCGATGGCCGATGATTCATATTCCACCAATCTTACTCTGAGATGTTTACTTTCATGAGCGACCAACAGAGTGACACGCAACTGTTACAAACATGGGATAAATGACACATAGACACAGCAATTACAGTTTTGTATGAGGTCTGAATATCAAGCTAAATGTATGTCGCACTTGCTGTCTGATTTTTCATCGGAAGATCGATATAAAATATAACTTTCTACGCTCTCGTCTAAGACCGTGATTTAATAGACACACTAATCGAGGCTTTCATGTATGTCCCAACCACAGTCAACCAATACTATAATCGAACATGACCTAAGATATATAGAACCATGTCTCATGTTTCATTACCTTTACCTTACCACCGTATTAAAGGAAATAGGTCACCTTCGGAAATTTTTCAGAACACGATTTTATTATATTTTTTAATACAGTTTCTTTTTTTCTTTTTAAAAATGGTCCTAAATCGCGCCAATTCAGGACAGAAGGTTGTAAATTATTGATTTTATGGTGTGCGTTATTGGTCTGCGCATGCTCCATGGCAGTGCTGGGACTTTCAGACGGTACGGTACATCATATATGCGCCGTATTCCTTCGCCAAAAAGTCAAATATCTTCGGCTGGAGAGTCTTTTCAGCTAAGACAAGTTCCAGGTAAGGATTTCTCAACACGGGCTACAAAACTGCTATTTCAGTTCAAAACCCATGTTGAAGGTGAACTATTTCCTTTAAGCTGCAACAGTGCAGCCCCTGTTACTGACCTTCCTGGCCATCTCTCCCGCGTACGAGTGGTGACGGGAGCCGGCTGTTACTGACCTTCCTGGCCATCTCTCCCGCGTACGAGTGGTGACGGGAGCCGGCTGTTACTGACCTTCCTGGCCATCTCTCCCGCGTACGAGTGGTGGCGGGAGCCGGCTGTTGCTGACCTTCCTGGCCATCTCTCCCGCGTACGAGTGGTGACGGGAGCCGGCTGTTACTGACCTTCCTGGCCATCTCTCCCGCGTACGAGTGGTGACGGGAGCCGGCTGTTACTGACCTTCCTGGCCATCTCTCCCGCGTACGAGTGGTGACGGGAGCCCCCTGTTACTGACCTTCCTGGCCATCTCTCCCGGGTACGAGTGGTGACGGGAGCCGGCTGTTACTGACCTTCCTGGCCATCTCTCCCGCGTACGAGTGGTGACGGGAGCCCCCTGTTACTGACCTTCCTGGCCATCTCTCCCGGGTACGAGTGGTGACGGGAGCCGGCTGTTACTGACCTTCCTGGCCATCTCTCCCGCGTACGAGTGGTGACGGGAGCCCCCTGTTACTGACCTTCCTGGCCATCTCTCCCGCGTACGAGTGGTGAGGGGAGCCGGCTGTTACTGACCTTCCTGGCCATCTCTCCCGCGTACGAGTGGTGACGGGAGCCCCCTGTTACTGACCTTCCTGGCCATCTCTCCCGCGTACGAGTGGTGACGGGAGCCGGCTGTTACTGACCTTCCTGGCCATCTCTCCCGCGTACGAGTGGTGGCGGGAGCCGGCTGTTACTGACCTTCCTGGCCATCTCTCCCGCGTACGAGTGGTGACGGGAGCCCCCTGTTACTGACCTTCCTGGCCATCTCTCCCGCGTACGAGTGGTGACGGGAGCCGGCTGTTACTGACCTTCCTGGCCATCTCTCCCGCGTACGAGTGGTGACGGGAGCCGGCTGTTACTGACCTTCCTGGCCATCTCTCCCGCGTACGAGTGGTGACGGGAGCCCCCTGTTACTGACCTTCCTGGCCATCTCTCCCGCGTACGAGTGGTGACGGGAGCCCCCTGTTACTGACCTTCCTGGCCATCTCTCCCGCGTACGAGTGGTGACGGGAGCCCCCTGTTACTGACCTTCCTGGCCATCTCTCCCGCGTACGAGTGGTGGCGGGAGTCCGCTGTTACTGACCTTCCTGGCCATCTCTCCCGCGTACGAGTGGTGGCGGGAGTCCGCTGTTACTGACCTTCCTGGCCATCTCTCCCGCGTACGAGTGGTGGCGGGAGTCCGCTGTTACTGACCTTCCTGGCCACCTCTCCCGGGTACGAGTGGTGGCGGGAGCCGGCTGTTACTGACCTTCCTGGCCATCTCTCCCGCGTACGAGTGGTGACGGGAGCCGGCTGTTACTGACCTTCCTGGCCATCTCTCCCGCGTACGAGTGGTGACGGGAGCCGGCTGTTACTGACCTTCCTGGCCATCTCTCCCGCGTACGAGTGGTGACGGGAGCCCCCTGTTACTGACCTTCCTGGCCATCTCTCCCGCGTACGAGTGGTGACGGGAGCCCCCTGTTACTGACCTTCCTGGCCATCTCTCCCGCGTACGAGTGGTGACGGGAGCCCCCTGTTACTGACCTTCCTGGCCATCTCTCCCGCGTACGAGTGGTGACGGGAGCCGGCTGTTACTGACCTTCCTGGCCATCTCTCCCGCGTACGAGTGGTGACGGGAGCCCCCTGTTACTGACCTTCCTGGCCATCTCTCCCGCGTACGAGTGGTGACGGGAGCCGGCTGTTACTGACCTTCCTGGCCATCTCTCCCGCGTACGAGTGGTGGCGGGAGCCGGCTGTTACTGACCTTCCTGGCCATCTCTCCCGCGTACGAGTGGTGACGGGAGCCCCCTGTTACTGACCTTCCTGGCCATCTCTCCCGCGTACGAGTGGTGACGGGAGCCGGCTGTTACTGACCTTCCTGGCCATCTCTCCCGCGTACGAGTGGTGGCGGGAGCCGGCTGTTACTGACCTTCCTGGCCATCTCTCCCGCGTACGAGTGGTGACGGGAGCCGGCTGTTACTGACCTTCCTGGCCATCTCTCCCGCGTACGAGTGGTGACGGGAGCCGGCTGTTACTGACCTTCCTGGCCATCTCTCCCGCGTACGAGTGGTGACGGGAGCCGGCTGTTACTGGCCTTCCTGGCCATCTCTCCCGCGTACGAGTGGTGACGGGAGCCGGCTGTTACTGACCTTCCTGGCCATCTCTCCCGCGTACGAGTGGTGGCGGGAGCCGGCTGTTACTGACCTTCCTGGCCATCTCTCCCGCGTACGAGTGGTGACGGGGGCCCCTGTTACTGACCTTCCTGGCCATCTCTCCCGCGTACGAGTGGTGACGGGAGCCGGCTGTTACTGACCTTCCTGGCCATCTCTCCCGCGTACGAGTGGTGACGGGAGCCGGCTGTTACTGACCTTCCTGGCCATCTCTCCCGCGTACGAGTGGTGACGGGAGCCCCCTGTTACTGACCTTCCTGGCCATCTCTCCCGCGTACGAGTGGTGACGGGAGCCCCCTGTTACTGACCTTCCTGGCCATCTCTCCCGCGTACGAGTGGTGGCGGGAGTCCGCTGTTACTGACCTTCCTGGCCATCTCTCCCGCGTACGAGTGGTGACGGGAGCCGGCTGTTACTGACCTTCCTGGCCATCTCTCCCGCGTACGAGTGGTGACGGGAGCCGGCTGTTACTGACCTTCCTGGCCATCTCTCCCGCGTACGAGTGGTGACGGGAGCCCCCTGTTACTGACCTTCCTGGCCATCTCTCCCGCGTACGAGTGGTGACGGGAGCCCCCTGTTACTGACCTTCCTGGCCATCTCTCCCGCGTACGAGTGGTGGCGGGAGCCGGCTGTTACTGACCTTCCTGGCCATCTCTCCCGCGTACGAGTGGTGGCGGGAGTCCGCTGTTACTGACCTTCCTGGCCATCTCTCCCGCGTACGAGTGGTGGCGGGAGTCCGCTGTTACTGACCTTCCTGGCCATCTCTCCCGCGTACGAGTGGTGGCGGGAGTCCGCTGTTACTGACCTTCCTGGCCATCTCTCCCGCGTACGAGTGGTGGCGGGAGTCCGCTGCTACTGACCTTCCTGGCCATCTCTCCCGCGTACGAGTGGTGACGGGAGTCCGCTGTTACTGACCTTCCTGGCCATCTCTCCCGCGTACGAGTGGTGACGGGAGCCGGCTGTTACTAACCTTCCTGGCCATCTCTCCCGCGTACGAGTGGTGGCGGGAGCCGGCTGTTACTGACCTTCCTGGCCATCTCTCTCGCGTACGAGTGGTGACGGGAGCCGGCTGTTACTGACCTTCCTGGCCATCTCTCCCGCGTACGAGTGGTGGCGGGAGTCCGCTGTTACTGACCTTCCTGGCCATCTCTCCCGCGTACGAGTGGTGGCGGGAGTCCGCTGTTACTGACCTTCCTGGCCATCTCTCCCGCGTACGAGTGGTGACGGGAGTCCGCTGTTACTGACCTTCCTGGCCATCTCTCCCGCGTACGAGTGGTGACGGGAGCCGGCTGTTACTAACCTTCCTGGCCATCTCTCCCGCGTACGAGTGGTGGCGGGAGCCGGCTGTTACTGACCTTCCTGGCCATCTCTCTCGCGTACGAGTGGTGACGGGAGCCGGCTGTTACTGACCTTCCTGGCCATCTCTCCCGCGTACGAGTGGTGGCGGGAGTCCGCTGTTACTGACCTTCCTGGCCATCTCTCCCGCGTACGAGTGGTGGCGGGAGTCCGCTGTTACTGACCTTCCTGGCCATCTCTCCCGCGTACGAGTGGTGACGGGAGCCCCCTGTTACTGACCTTCCTGGCCATCTCTCTCGCGTACGAGTGGTGACGGGAGCCCCCTGTTACTGACCTTCCTGGCCATCTCTCCCGCGTACGAGTGGTGACGGGAGCCCCCTGTTACTGACCTTCCTGGCCATCTCTCCCGCGTACGAGTGGTGACGGGAGCCGGCTGTTACTGACCTTCCTGGCCATCTCTCCCGCGTACGAGTGGTGACGGGAGTCCGCTGTTACTGACCTTCCTGGCCATCTCTCCCGCGTACGAGTGGTGGCGGGAGTCCGCTGTTACTGACCTTCCTGGCCATCTCTCCCGCGTACGAGTGGTGGCGGGAGTCCGCTGTTACTGACCTTCCTGGCCATCTCTCCCGCGTACGAGTGGTGAGGGGAGCCGGCTGTTACTGACCTTCCTGGCCATCTCTCCCGCGTACGAGTGGTGACGGGAGCCCCCTGTTACTGACCTTCCTGGCCATCTCTCCCGCGTACGAGTGGTGACGGGAGCCGGCTGTTACTGACCTTCCTGGCCATCTCTCCCGCGTACGAGTGGTGACGGGAGCCCCCTGTTACTGACCTTCCTGGCCATCTCTCCCGCGTACGAGTGGTGACGGGAGCCGGCTGTTACTGACCTTCCTGGCCATCTCTCCCGCGTACGAGTGGTGACGGGAGCCGGCTGTTACTGACCTTCCTGGCCATCTCTCCCGCGTACGAGTGGTGACGGGAGCCCCCTGTTACTGACCTTCCTGGCCATCTCTCCCGCGTACGAGTGGTGACGGGAGCCGGCTGTTACTGACCTTCCTGGCCATCTCTCCCGCGTACGAGTGGTGAGGGGAGCCGGCTGTTACTGACCTTCCTGGCCATCTCTCCCGCGTACGAGTGGTGACGGGAGCCCCCTGTTACTGACCTTCCTGGCCATCTCTCCCGCGTACGAGTGGTGACGGGAGCCGGCTGTTACTGACCTTCCTGGCCATCTCTCCCGCGTACGAGTGGTGACGGGAGCCCCCTGTTACTGACCTTCCTGGCCATCTCTCCCGCGTACGAGTGGTGACGGGAGCCGGCTGTTACTGACCTTCCTGGCCATCTCTCCCGCGTACGAGTGGTGACGGGAGCCGGCTGTTACTGACCTTCCTGGCCATCTCTCCCGCGTACGAGTGGTGACGGGAGCCCCCTGTTACTGACCTTCCTGGCCATCTCTCCCGCGTACGAGTGGTGACGGGAGCCGGCTGTTACTGACCTTCCTGGCCATCTCTCCCGCGTACGAGTGGTGGCGGGAGCCGGCTGTTACTGACCTTCCTGGCCATCTCTCCCGCGTACGAGTGGTGACGGGAGCCCCCTGTTACTGACCTTCCTGGCCATCTCTCCCGCGTACGAGTGGTGACGGGAGCCGGCTGTTACTGACCTTCCTGGCCATCTCTCCCGCGTACGAGTGGTGACGGGAGCCGGCTGTTACTGACCTTCCTGGCCATCTCTCCCGCGTGCGAGTGGTGACGGGAGCCCCCTGTTACTGACCTTCCTGGCCATCTCTCCCGCGTACGAGTGGTGACGGGAGCCCCCTGTTACTGACCTTCCTGGCCATCTCTCCCGCGTACGAGTGGTGACGGGAGCCGGCTGTTACTGACCTTCCTGGCCATCTCTCCCGCGTACGAGTGGTGACGGGAGCCGGCTGTTACTGACCTTCCTGGCCATCTCTCCCGCGTACGAGTGGTGACGGGAGCCGGCTGTTACTGACCTTCCTGGCCATCTCTCCCGCGTACGAGTGGTGACGGGAGCCGGCTGTTACTGACCTTCCTGGCCATCTCTCCCGCGTACGAGTGGTGACGGGAGCCGGCTGTTACTGACCTTCCTGGCCATCTCTCCCGCGTACGAGTGGTGACGGGAGCCGGCTGTTACTGACCTTCCTGGCCATCTCTCCCGCGTACGAGTGGTGACGGGAGCCCCCTGTTACTGACCTTCCTGGCCATCTCTCCCGCGTACGAGTGGTGACGGGAGCCCCCTGTTACTGACCTTCCTGGCCATCTCTCCCGGGTACGAGTGGTGACGGGAGCCCCCTGTTACTGACCTTCCTGGCCATCTCTCCCGCGTACGAGTGGTGACGGGAGCCGGCTGTTACTGACCTTCCTGGCCATCTCTCCCGCGTACGAGTGGTGGCGGGAGCCGGCTGTTACTGACCTTCCTGGCCATCTCTCCCGCGTACGAGTGGTGACGGGAGCCCCCTGTTACTGACCTTCCTGGCCATCTCTCCCGCGTACGAGTGGTGACGGGAGCCCCCTGTTACTGACCTTCCTGACCATCTCTCCCGCGTACGAGTGGTGACGGGAGCCCCTGTTACTGACCTTCCTGGCCATCTCTCCCGCGTACGAGTGGTGGCGGGAGTCCGCTGTTACTGACCTTCCTGGCCATCTCTCCCGCGTACGAGTGGTGACGGGAGCCGGCTGTTACTGACCTTCCTGGCCATCTCTCCCGCGTACGAGTGGTGACGGGAGCCGGCTGTTACTGACCTTCCTGGCCATCTCTCCCGCGTACGAGTGGTGGCGGGAGCCGGCTGTTACTGACCTTCCTGGCCATCTCTCCCGCGTACGAGTGGTGACGGGAGCCCCCTGTTACTGACCTTCCTGGCCATCTCTCCCGCGTACGAGTGGTGACGGGAGTCCGCTGTTACTAACCTTCCTGGCCATCTCTCCCGCGTACGAGTGGTGACGGGAGCCCCCTGTTACTGACCTTCCTGGCCATCTCTCCCGCGTACGAGTGGTGACGGGAGCCCCCTGTTACTGACCTTCCTGACCATCTCTCCCGCGTACGAGTGGTGACGGGAGCCCCTGTTACTGACCTTCCTGGCCATCTCTCCCGCGTACGAGTGGTGGCGGGAGTCCGCTGTTACTGACCTTCCTGGCCATCTCTCCCGCGTACGAGTGGTGACGGGAGCCGGCTGTTACTGACCTTCCTGGCCATCTCTCCCGCGTACGAGTGGTGACGGGAGCCGGCTGTTACTGACCTTCCTGGCCATCTCTCCCGCGTACGAGTGGTGACGGGAGCCGGCTGTTACTAACCTTCCTGGCCATCTCTCCCGCGTACGAGTGGTGACGGGAGCCCCCTGTTACTGACCTTCCTGGCCATCTCTCCCGCGTACGAGTGGTGACGGGAGCCCCCTGTTACTGACCTTCCTGGCCATCTCTCCCGCGTACGAGTGGTGACGGGAGCCGGCTGTTACTAACCTTCCTGGCCATCTCTCCCGCGTACGAGTGGTGACGGGAGCCCCCTGTTACTGACCTTCCTGGCCATCTCTGCCGCGTACGAGTGGTGACGGGAGCCCCCTGTTACTGACCTTCCTGGCCATCTCTCCCGCGTACGAGTGGTGACGGGAGCCGGCTGTTACTGACCTTCCTGGCCATCTCTCCCGCGTACGAGTGGTGACGGGAGCCGGCTGTTACTAACCTTCCTGGCCATCTCTCCCGCGTACGAGTGGTGACGGGAGCCCCCTGTTACTGACCTTCCTGGCCATCTCTCCCGCGTACGAGTGGTGACGGGAGCCGGCTGTTACTAACCTTCCTGGCCATCTCTCCCGCGTACGAGTGGTGACGGGAGCCCCCTGTTACTGACCTTCCTGGCCATCTCTGCCGCGTACGAGTGGTGACGGGAGCCCCCTGTTACTGACCTTCCTGGCCATCTCTCCCGCGTACGAGTGGTGACGGGAGCCGGCTGTTACTGACCTTCCTGGCCATCTCTCCCGCGTACGAGTGGTGGCGGAGCCCCCTGTTACTGACCTTCCTGGCCATCTCTCCCGCGTACGAGTGGTGGCGGGAGTGTGCCCGGTCGGCGCTGAACCGTGCTGGACTTTCTCCCCGGCTGGAGGCGCTGGATCCGTACGCTCCGAACGCCTGCAGACAGACGCAGCCGTTATATTCTGGATACACTATAGAGATGGATATACTCTGTTGCACCAACTGTGTCTGCAGACGCAGCCGTTATATTGTGGGTACACTAAGAGATGGATATACTCTGTTGCACCAACTGTGTCTGCAGACAGACACAGCCGTTATATTCTGACCACACTATAGAGATGGATATACTCTGTTGCACCAACTGTGTCTGCAGACAGACGCAGCCGTTATATTATGGCTACACTATAGAGATGGATATACTCTGTTGCACCAACTGTGTCTGCAGACACGGGCCGTTATATTCTGGGTACACTAAGAGATGGATATGCTCTGTTGCACCAACTGTGTCTGCAGACAGACACAGCCGTTATATTCTGACCACACTATAGAGATGGATACACTCTGTTGCACCAACTGTGTCTGCAGACAGACGCAGCCGTTATATTCTGGCTACACTAAGAGATGGATATACTCTGTTGCACCAACTGTGTCTGCAGACGCAGCCGTTATATACTGGCTACACTAAGAGATGGATATACTCTGTTGCACCAACTGTGTCTGCAGACACGGGCCGTTATATTATGGCTACACTATAGAGATGGATATACTCTGTTGCACCACCTGTGTCTGCAGACAGACGCAGCCGTTATATTCTGGCTACACTAAGAGATGGATATACTCTGTTGCACCAACTGTGTCTGCAGACAGACACGGGCCGTTATATTATGGCTACACTATAGAGATGGATATACTCTGTTGCACCAACTGTGTCTGCAGACACGGGCCGTTATATTATGACTACACTATAGAGATGGATATACTCTGTTGTACCAACTGTGTCTGCAGACAGACACGGGCCGTTATATTCTGGCTACACTAAGAGATGGATATACTCTGTTGCACCAACTGTGTCTACAGACAGACACGGGCCATTATATTATGGCTACACTATAGAGATGGATATACTCTGTTGCACCAACTGTGTCTGCAGACACGGGCCGTTATATTCTGGCTACACTAAGAGATGGATATACTCTGTTGCACCACCTGTGTCTGCAGACAGACGCAGCCGTTATATTCTGGCTACACTATAGAGATGGATATACTCTGTTGCACCAACTGTGTCTGCAGACAGACACGGGCCGTTATATTCTGGCTACACTAAGAGATGGATATACTCTGTTGCACCAACTGTGTCTGCAGACAGACACGGGCCGTTATATTGTGGCTACACTAAGAGATGGATATACTCTGTTGCACCAACTGTGTTTCAAACTATCAATGGATAGTTGTGACATTCTCTTAGAAATACCAAGACTAACGTAACATTTATGTGTGCATTACGGTATTGGACCAGTTTTCATTTCAATACTGTGAGTTATTGCACTAGTGACTTATTCTGTGGCTGTGCACTGTGCCAACTAACTAGTGAGTTATTGCACACTTTGCAAGGGACCGCTGCAAATATAAAATAACTACATTGAAGAAGCAGAACAACAGAACCAACAGCCGACGCAGGATCTACAATCCTACCGTCTGCGGCAATATGCAGTGCCTGACTTGTGTCATCCCAACACACTGGGCTAGCCATGCTCGGTGTACGAACACGCTCATCATCGTGGATGTTTAGATGAGAAACGTTAACAATATTCACATTAATGGGTAGTGCTAACAGTCGGCAAATGTGCAAATGTACGTGTACATAGACAGGTACCGCAATTAGAAAACACTTAAAACGGCAGACAGAAGCGGTCGTCAGACTTGATACTTTATGGAGACTTCATTACTCCTAACTATGGCTATGACTATGCACTGCCATCTCGGCGTACCCTGGAGTCGGTGACGGCCGAGTGGACTGACGATTTGGAGCTGGAGCGGCCCTGAAAGCGGGATCCCAGGGTGCCATACGACAGCCACGGGTCAGCTCTCTCCTGACGCTCACGGTGTCCGAACGCCTGCCGAAAGCCACAAGCTCAGCGGAAACAGGGGCGAAAATAGCTCCGAGGGACCACAGACCGGTCCGAGTAGAGGGAGTGGTGAAAAGCAGGAAAGCTTGCGCTCCGATCAGCCAAACAAGCATATGTTGGAAATCGAGTACAGGAGGCATCGAAGCAAGATACCAATAAGCAAAAGTGACGCGTGAGTTTGGTCGAGCTGCAAGCTTCGTAGAGCTTCGCTTAAGCGTAAGGCTTGCGCGAATCTTGAATGAATCGTGAAATGCAGAGCAAAAAGCCAGTTGGACGGCTTGGGATACATATTTATCGAAGGCGCATAGCTGCTATACCTGAAAGACTGAGTTCGCTTCAGACTCGGAGCCTGCCGCGAGCCGTATCGGAAAGGTTCGTAGTCGCCGGTCAGTGAGGACCGTGAGCCGGTACGGGGCAAAGATCCTTCAGAGTACAGCGCTGCGTCTTCAGTCGTCTGTAGACAGCAAGATAAGTAAAATGCAACATTTATTTATTGAACGTCGAAATACAATGCATATAGGCGCATATATAAAAGGACAGGAGAGTCATGGAGAACTTTATAAGCAACATTTGTCTTCTTCTTGGTTCTTCATAAAAAGGCAAATGCTCATAAACAGGATTGAGTATACACCACATATATTTATACGTACAATTGCACGATATATTATATTTCCCCTGTTATCACTGAGACTGGAGATGGGCATGAAACAATATAGCGAAATAGTATAAATAATACAGCACAGCAAATGTGTCGGACGTTATTTACTGCATTAGAGAGTTGGACAGGGCGCGAGTTTCGCAGGTGCTCACTTGTGTGGCGATAGTCTGCGGCGGCGGAGAGGTGCCGGTTGACTGAGTGCGCTTTCGGGCGCTGTTCTGGCTGCTGTCTGCCGTACCGCTCTTCTGACTGGCGTCCGGTGGGGGTGCGGACGGTGTCCCGCCGCCCTCCGCGTCCGAGGTGCCCGTACCCGTGGACGACATCTGGGCCGAGGACTCGGTCGCCGAAATGCTCGCCGCCACCGACACGCGTCTGGGCGCGGACGCTACCACGTCTGCAACGGCCGGGTGTCTTGTCAGTGGACGGCCTTCGTTCTCTGGCACAGTGCACAGCCGACAGCACACACACACTGCGCTCACTGACACATACACTGCGCTCACTGATACATACACTGCGCTCACTTCCGTTATGTCGCGGGTTCCTCTTCACACACTCTGGTGTCTGCGGTCTCTAAGCTACAAGCTCCCACTCGCACACGTTCGGGTCAGTCGGCAGAAGGCACCGCGCTCCGCCAGCGGGGTTTCACTCGTTCTTCTAGGGTCAAGCGTCTGCAGGAGCGCTAGCAGCAGCGGCTAGCGTATGTAGCGGCTAGCGCCTAGCGCCTAGCGGCTCTAGCGCGGCTATCTAGCAGCGGTCTAGCGCTAGCAGTAGGGCAGAGGCTGCGGGCCGTAGCCCCAAGCGTACGTCACTGGCTGACATAGGAGGACATTACCTGACGGCCTGCGATCGCGCGGCCTATCCTGTCCGTCCAGCTTCATCGCGTGCATGCCGTCAGCGAGCTCGGACGTCGCTGGCTCTCTGCCGAGCTCGCGGCCGATGGACGGACCGCGAGACATCGAGCGGTCGCTCCTCTCCCGGCCGTGCGAGGTCGAGCCGGGCGAAGGATCGCGCGCGCGCAGCGGCGCCGGCGAGCCGGGAGGCATCGGTGCGCGAGGGAAGCGGCGGCGGCGGCGCTTCTTCTGCGCTGCGCGCTGCTGCGAAGCGGCCGCCGGTGCGGTGCGGCAGCACATGGTACAGACGCGCGTCCCAGCACAGTTCTGGAAGGTGCAGTGCGGACACGCCCAGGCGGACGTCTCCTCGGCCGGCCGGTCGCTCTCGTCATCCGACTCGGCCCCCGAGCCGGGCTCGTCCGAGTCGGTAGGGTAGCGGCTGAGTTCCATTTGAGACCTCGCCAGACGTCGAGAGCGTGAGGCGCGCGTGGAGCGGGCGCTCGGAGCCGGTGACGGCTGGCGGATGTCACGCTGGGAGACGAAGCGGCCAGCAGGGCCGGAGCAGTGAATCCAGCCGAGAGGCTCGTGTTGCTCGGGTAGCGCTGCAGGAGGTCCTCCTGCTGCTCGGCGGGGTACCAGACGGCCTGGCCGTGGCCGTGGCAGGTCGGACAGCCCAGCTGCGCCATCGACTGCGCCTGGGGGCACGGCAGAAGGTCAGGATCAGTACGCTGGTCAGTGATGCGAGGTGCATGCGCCACTGCAATGAGGAAGCTGTTGCGGCAAGGCTAGCCTTATTGTGACCTGAGTTTGTGCTACAATATGCTTGCACTATGACTTTTGGTTTTATTGTGTAATTGTTTTAAAGTTAACTTCTGCAATACTACCCACAGCCATGTATAGTTGGTAGCGACCAAGATGATAAATTAATAACAGGTAAGAAATATCGTTCTAGTCACTCACGTGCATCATCTGTGGATGGAACCCGGGGTGGCCAATGTGGTGTCCAGCAGGCGGGGAGGCCATATCACAGACAGAACCGCCGCCGGCAATCACACTAGGCCAGCCGCCACGGTAACTCTGCCCCCGACGGGTGGTTACGAAACCCTGCCGAGGAGAGACCAGACGGCAGGCGTCAAAATCCCGGTCCCAAAGCAGCACTGACAGGACAGACCAGACGGCAGGCGTCAAAATCCCGGTCCCAAAGCAGCACTGACAGGACAGACCAGACGGCAGGCGTCAAAATCCCGGTCCCAAAGCAGCACTGACAGGACAGACCAGACGGCAGGCGTCAAAATCCCGGTCCCAAAGCAGCACTGACAGGACACTTCACAGCTGACGTGTGACTCGTCTCAGCGCTTGACAGATGAAGGTGTGTTGATTCATAAGAGGAGGGTAGAAGTAGAACTAGTGAGTTATTGCATTTTATAGACAGGAAGGCTACTGTCGCGGGCGATACATGAGCGACGAGTTATGCGGTACAGCATACATACAGGCGTATACATGTAGTGACATCTATTGGCTGATAATGAAACATTCGTTTTTATATCTGCCGACAGACGTCCCTTATTGTCAGGCAACAAACGGAACGGCATTGTGTCCGTTTTTTTCTATCTATCTCCATCTGTGACCTTCGCACTGCAAACTGCATTTACAAAATGAATAACATCTACAAAATCTGAAAGATGACGTGATGGACTGCCATGGAATGGTCATCAGGAACGAAACACTTTAACAAAGAATAAACGATACGCAATAAATAAAATCTACAAAAAAGGAAAATAAAAGAATAAACGTGTAACGATAACTTTACATGAAAAACGAGAATTGTTCATTTGAAACGAAATAAAAACGTTGGATCGCATCAATCTGCATTTTAAATATCACTCACGGCTTTCTCGTCCTAATTGTCATCACGCGTTAAACAAACAAACAAACAACGAACACGTTATCACTTGGCACGCGGCTCGAGGTCGAGGTTCGAGTTCATACCTGGGGCATGTCGTGCGGTTGAGGCTGATGGTGATGATCCTGAGGGTACATCCAGGCCTGCTGCTGTTGCTGATGTTGCTGCTGATGTTGCTGCTGCTGCTGCAGTGAAGTCATCTGGGCTGTCACTGACTGACTGCGGGGTCGTACCGGAACGGTATTACGTTCCTGAGAACAGACCAAGCAAAGCACTGTGACGACTGTGTTGAGTTTAACAATCAACGTGCAACGATAATTGTTCGTGCATGAAGTTATCCAGCTAACATAACGGTCCAAATCAACACAGTAAACGAGGTTTCGTAGTCATTGCTCAAAACATTTGGTACTTGTTTTTTGGGAATAAATTAGGGTGGTTTTCCAGGTTATCGTAATCAGAAGAAGCATCTGAAGAAGACACATTGTCGTGAAATGCAGAAGGCCAAAATACCAGTGTAAACCTCTTCAGATGGCACCGTCACCTCATCTTGCCGTTATGGTCTGTATCTGCCTGCTCCACAGAGGGAACCGAACACCCAACCTGTGATTGCCATACAGATTCCGCCTCTCTGACAAGAAAGCTCGCGTGACTCACGAAATCTCGCTGATCCTGCGCCGCCTGCCTCTGGTGGCGCTCCTCGGCATTTATAGCTGCCACCGTGGCCGGTAGGGCAGCGCTGGTGTCGTCGGAGGGCGGCTGGCCGGAGTCGGCCGAGCCGCGGCTGAGGCTGCGCTGCGCGGCGGCCCGAGGTCGGCCCAGGCCCGGAGGTAGCGGCTGCACAGAAGGCTCTTCCCAGACCGAAGTCAGACCGCCTGAGACAATACGGAGACGGACGGTCAGACGGTCAGACGGTCAGATGGTCAGACGGTCAGACGGTCAGACAGTCAGACGGTCAGATGGTCAGACGGTCAGACGGACAGACGGTCAGACGGTCAGACGGTCAGACGGTCAGACGGTCAGACGGTCAGACGGTCAGAGGCACCGTGGTCATATGAGTGTCATACAAGGGTGCATTTTGATATGAGATGTATAAGAACATAGGGGTAACAGCAGGTGAAGAAGCGGTACAACATAGGCGTGATGGACTCTCTAGTTAGCAGTTCTATTGCAAAGTAAGACGTGTA
>JAXIVJ010014138.1:0-35262 GCA_036785665.1 Chirona hameri | reverse complement strand
GAAACCTATCAGAAACTATAGGAAACACAATTCCACGTACAGTCGTGAAGTGACATGTCATTCGCGTAATATATGTGTGAATTTGATGAGTTATTTGCGTGTGGTAATTGTGAACACCTTTTATTGGTATGAGGCCTTTTAATCGCATTGTCGAATGACCCTGTTAGCTCTATTTATTTTGGCAACTTCTATTAAAGATTTAATGAAGTGCCAAGCAGCTGGCCTGTGAAAAAATAAATAGCAAAACTTATTGCCCTTCATCGATTCACTGCATGAACAATATTGTTTAGCTTTGCGTTAGTGTCTTCAACGCATAAAGTAACTAGCCTGGCCTTAGTCATGGCTTAGTTCTTGCAACAGAGTTGTATTCAACTCCATTTATCGACTCAAGTTACTCCCCTCGTGTGGTCAGCCCTTCGGTCCTGATAACAATCAGGGTCGCTGGCACACCGTACGCTAACTGTGATGCAAATTGTATTACGTAGACTGGGTATGCTAACACGCAGGTTTAGATTACTAACCTTGCATCTCAGCAGGGCCTAGTTTAACCCTCGCCTGGGTAGGGCACAATCACTACGTGTTCGGGTAGGGGGTACGGACCCCCTCCCTTATAGTTTCGCATCTAATTGAGCTAGAGCTTCGATTCAAAGACGAGCATGTTGCTTGTGACGAGAGGGAAGCCGCTGATACCCGATTTTTAGGACTTGGGTCATTAGGTGACCTCTGAGATCATGTCAATGACCCAAAAGTCATCAAAATTGAAAATGCGTATAAATTGAATTTTATCGAGCTTGAATCGTGAATGAGCATACCATAATGTTTAACAGGTGCCACATTCGTCAATCGGCGTCACAAAATGCCCTAAAAACTGCAAAATTACAAAAAGGTCATGTCAGGTCATCTGAGGTCAGTGACCTCGGTTTGACCTGTGGAATGCGCATGACCCCTGTGGAGCATATAATTATCTCAATGGATTCCAAATTTGAAATCAGCGTCACAAATTGTCCTATAAACCGCCAGAAGCTCAAACAAGTCATCTGAGGTCATCGGAGGTCAATGACCTCAGTTGACCTCTGAAAAGGTCAATCGAGGTCACAATCTCAGTGGAAACCACAACTATCACCTGCAAAAAAACCTTTGCATATGCCTCCTGAACAACGAACACTCGGAAACTGCACAAGTTACAAGCATCGATCTGCGGGACGCCAGTTGCGCCTGACATGACCTTGAGAAACAGGTCATGGATCACGGGTCATGTGGGTTAGAAATTCATTTTTTTTTAGATTATGTGCTAAATGTTTTCAAAATAGGGTACTGAAAGTTTCATTGCAATCGGTTAAAAATACGCGAGTTATTCCAGAAAAACCGAGGGGTGGCATCCACCCCCTACCTGGTCGAGGTTAAGAGAAAACCACTGGGGGGGGGGGGGGGGGGGGGTAAGGTTCCCCCATTTTTGGGGTCATCTTTTTGTAGGCAAAAAAGGTGCCCCCATTTTTTTCCTCCGCGGATTTGGGCCGGTCACCTTATTTTGGTATTCGAGCTTAAGAAATTCACTTTTCGAATTCACAAAACAAATGATTTTGCGGACATTTTTCCGAGAAACAAAAAATTGTGTCCAAAACCAAAAAATCACAAATCCGAGATAGCCATTTAGAAGAGAATGTCATTTCCTTTCTTATGACATTTTATTTCCAATGTGCTTTGAAACTCTATTTTTTACGATTTTCCCAACATTTATTGTTTTCCACCAAAAATGGCATGACATGACGTCATTAATAACGTTATTATCTACCAAAATACTGCATTTATTTCATTGAAATGTGGGGAGAAGACGTAGAATTGATCTATCACAGTTTTAAAATGATTGAGAAAATCCAGGAGGGGGCAGATTCTGCTCCCCCCCCCCCCCCCCCCCTCGCAGGCGAGGCGAGTGTCACCGAGGCTGCTTGAATTGCATCAGGTGCGCTGTTTTGTCCTATCATTGAAAGCAAGGGATACGTAAAAACTTGAAATTAAATCACTTGAGAGAAAAAAAAAAGCTTCCGTTTTCGTGAAGTTTCCTCCTAAGATCATTGTTTGTCACGTTCAGAGCAGGGAACGCGCAGGGGGGGGGGCATACTTGTATTGCATGCCCCCCCCCCCCCCCCCCCCCACACACACACACACAAATTTATGTGTGTGTGTCGGGGGGGGGGGGATTTGCCCCTGATGTCCGCCCCCTGAATCCGCCAGTGGGGGCGGATACCCTCCCCCCTTAGGTTTTTTTGGAAATAGCGGAAAACGACGCCATTTCGCACCGCAATTTTTGGTACAACTGCTTGCCTATCAATTGCTCACATCCTGTTAATTTGTTTACCTCGGGTCTCCTCAGGTCACGTCACTAAGTCAAGTCTAGTGATCCTACCTCAAAAAATGTAAGGTCGTGCCGCAGCCACATTGTTTGACCGATCAGTAAGATACTCACAGGATTTAATCAGGTCATTAACACCTACAATTCTGTTATTTCGGATGATTTTTACATCGGCGACCTAAGGTGAAGTATATTTTCTGACCTCCCAATTATAAGTCATTGGGGAAACATGAAAATGCATATAAATCCACAGGAAATGGCTAAATTTGCCCAATTTTCACCAGAGTCCCGCATCTTTTGAAAAAATACAAAGATACACCATAGATCAGGTGGCGGATCTATGGTGTGGCAAAATTTGAAATTGCCCCTCCCCCCGAAACCGCCTGAAATCGGCGCAAAATTGACACATTTCCTGATGTAGAAGAAAATCTAAGCAACTTTTACTAAGGTAAGTTAGCTTTAAATCAGCTATCAATGCATAAGCAAGCCAAATCCGATGCGTTTTCAGAATTGTGTAAGACTTTTTGGAATTTTGCCCCCCCCCCAAAAAAAACACCCATTCTGGATCCGCCAATGCAAAGATACATGTTGTATTTTTATCCTGTGACCTTCACGAGTTAAAATATATTCACCCTGAGGTCATTCGTCATTTTCTTCCATAACTTGTTTACCGAACCAGTAAGGCGACGTAGTTGGCGATGAACGAGCGAACGCGAAGGAAATGTATGGTGAATTTAAACTCGATCAGGGAAGTAGTTTCTGAGATAAAAATACGAGGTGCACACGTGCGCACGTGCAGAAGCACCTCACCCCTGACTTGTGGGAAAGTGGCGGCTAGAGCCCTTCATGGGACACTTTTTCAGCCCCCATCCCGTGCCAGCCAATTCAGCCAGACCCAAACCCGTTCCAATCCGAATTCATAATTGATGGGGCCCATTCCACCCATTTCAGCATACTTCCCTTTTTGTGGTGCTAAAAAATGTATGGTCTGTCCCAAACCCGTTCAACCCGCTACATTTTCCAAAAATGGCCCATTACCACCCATTTCCGTCCTGTTCCAATGGGTTCCATGAGGATTCCCATTCCATGAAGGGCTCTAGTGGCGACTGAGAGATCCCTAACCACCAGACTGGTTATTGATTCGATACTGATTGAATCGATGATGAGAATTAAAATAACCGGTAACCTCATAATAAGTAAGTAAATAAATAATTAAGGCCGAAATTATATTATTGGATATTTCGTTATGAAGCTTCGTCAGCAATCAAGCTTCAATAGCTTCAATAGCGAAATATCCAATAATATAATTTCGGCTTTAATTCATTGTTTTACTTAATTATTATGAGGTTACCGGTTACTTTAATTCTCATCATCATGATTAACCTCACACAGAGTTTTCGCCACCTTAAATCTACTGATTGAGTCGATTGGAATTGTTCAATCAAAATTTCTTGAATATAAAATAATTGATTCACCACCATATCTGTTGATTCATGAATCGTGATTGAATCAAAACCTGCATCAAATCAAGGCTGATTGAATAACAAAATGAACGATTCTTAACGTTTCAAGCATACTGGTAAATTGTGCAAATATATGCAGTGCAGTGGCTGCATTTATTTATACTGAAATAGTATTGCTGTAACAATGTTTTAGTGATCATATATATGTATGTTTCCATTTGATCGATTTGACAAACATTAATCACATATATTTAAATGTTGAATCAAACGTGAGTCGATTAAAATATTTGTTTTGATTCTTTGAATCGAAAAGAATAAATTTTCTACATTTTTTCCGTGAATCGAACGGTGATGAAATCATTCAGATTCCAAAATGAATCATGATTGAATGGTTCCAGAAAAAAGTTGAATCAATACTCAGTCTGCTAACTACACACCAAAATTGAACATAATCGGCTCAGCAGTTGCCCCCACCCACTTCAAATTGTGTGGCGACGTTCCTGATCCAACAACCCCCGATCTCCCCCACTCTGCCGCTAATGAGCAATTGTTCAAAGGATATTGAAATTCAAGATATTCCGGAAATAATTTAAAGATACTTATTTTGGCTCGGAAATACTCAAACTTAGGAATATCATGACATTTGCATTGGATTGTGTATACATTTATCACCAGGTAAGCATATTTTATTTTAATTGAATACCTATCAAGCGAAAAATGACATGGAAATACTGAAATCAGGGTGGGCAACATTTCTTGACTTGGGGGGGGGGGCGGCTCACTGTGTGTGTGTGTGGGGAGGGGGGGGGGGGCATTTGCCCCCGCCCTAGTTAACATGCTAAAATAGGTTCTGCATCTCAGCTAGCGTACGGTCTGGTGGCGAACCCCATGGCGGATCCAGGATTTTCTAAGGTTAGGGGCTTCAGAGCCCCAAGGGCGGCATATTTCCTCGGTGACAGGGGCGGCATGGTCCAGAGGGGCGCCAATATGTAAATTAAACGGTTAAAATATGCCTCTTCATTAACCCGCCATTGGCTGGGGAGGGCGTTTTTCGCCCCCCCCCCCCCCCCCCCCCCCCGACGAACGTTCGCAAGAGCTCAAACACGAAGAGCGCTATCGACGTGAAACTTCAGGTACCTTCTCCTACATCAATTATACATCTTCTGCACAAAAATAAATACATTTTGTCGACATTTTCCCGAAATATAGCGAATTTAGCGACGTCATTACACACGAGTTTGACACAACAATCAGCTAAACTTTAGCAGGCCTTACAAATGCCATATTTGAAGCAAAATGCAATCGAAAAGCACCAAAAGATAGCAAATGGCAAGGGCTACAAAATGTTTATCTCGCATTTTTGAGGAAAAAAAGTGTTTTAACCCCCCTCAAAGAAAGATGTTTTTTTAGCAAAAAATGCCTTCAAAATCATCATTTTCAAATATTTTCCAAGAACCGAAAGATATGTGGAAGAACCACATGTGGACAATACCCAAACCAAATTTAAAAGCAATATCTTTATTTTTGGCTGGTCCTTATCGCTACCTAAGTATGAGTAACTCATGACGTCATATTGTGAATTTGCGTGTTTTGGATTTTAGTGACCAGATACAAACATATATATTTCTGAACGATGCTGTCGATGAAAATGACTGCCAGTCGAGGTGTTTAAAATTATTTGGCACGAGACCGAAGGTCGAGTGCCAAATATTTTTTGACACCGAGACTGGCAGTCATGACCAGCAAAGTTCAGAAAGGTATTTCGGTATTTCCAAGGCCATAGATATTGGTATTTATCATACCGTAGCCAACAATGCTACGGTATGAGAACAGGGAAATACAGTTGTAATGCGTGTGGAACCTTGTTTATTCTCAAGTAAAATATGATCTGAATTTATGCGAAAAACAGCGGTAACACATACAAAAATACTTAGGTGAAATAAATTACTCTGAAGCGGATCTGCTGAATGTAGCGTGCAGAATAAGAGTGCAGAATACATCTTTTCTGCACTTTTATTTTGCACGGTAGAATAGGACATTTAACATGCAAACCCAAATGAGAGGTATGAGAAAATAAATGCCAGCACTCTATTTCTGAGACAAAACTGGTCTAGAAACATGTTTTTTCTATTTATATTTATCAATTTCAAATTTTGACCGTATGATATGGTGTCAGGTTGAGAAAATGACTGCTACCATCGAATCATACGTGTACAATAGCCCATAAAACATGTGCCGTATGGTTTTCGTAGACCTGTGACCTTTTGTGACCTGACCTTGACCTTGACTTTTGCTTACAATTTCACTTTTGCTTATGCGCGATATGTATTATGCCTTTGAGAGCACTTTGTGCAATAATAGTCGCAATCTAAAGCTTTGGATGGAAAGCATGCCCCAAAAACGCAAATATCTCAATGTTTACCTTTGACCTGACCGTGACCTGACATGTGACCTTATTTTGACAATTTCGTGTATGCTTTGGATGCGTCTCATTGAGAGCTTTCGATTGCCGCCTGGTTAGGAATATAACCAGGGGGGACGACCCCCCCCCCCCAGCCAATGGCGTTCGGCTGAGACCCCAGCCAATGCTGGGTTAACCCGCACCCGGAGCGGAGGGGGAGGGGGGGGGGGGGGGCAGAATCTGCCCCCTCCCGGATTTTCTCAATAACTTGAAAACTATGATAGATATCGACGTTAAACGTTCCGTACCTTATGTTGCATCCATTCTACGTCTTCTCTCAACATGTCATTCAAATTGGTGAAGTAGTTTGGGAGATAATGACGTTTTAGTGACCTCAGGTCATGCCATTTTTGGTGGAAAAACGATAAATGTTTGAAAACCCGTAGCAAATCGAGTTGTAAAGCAAATTGCAAATACGAAACGTCAAATGAAAAAAAAAACTGGCATTCTCTTCAAAATGGCTATCTCGATTTGCATTTTTTAACGTTTTTTACCAAAAAAATAAAAACAACGGATTTGTTTAGGAAAAATTCCACAAAATCTACATTTCAAAGATATTAAAAAAACGGAATGTATATTGGATAACGAAGTATGAACGATACCCACACCAAGTTGCAAAGTAAAACCTTTATTTTTGACTGACTTATGGCTTCCTAGTATGATTAACTCATTCATGACGTATTTTTTCATATGAAAAAAATGAATTTTATGGCTTTTAATTACAGGTACAGGCAAATCAATGCCACCACTGTATTTATGAGACAAAACTGGTCTAGAAACATGACTTTTTTAATTTACATCAATCAATTTCAAATATTGACCTTATGCAACCTGACCTTGACCTGCACTTCACCTAAGGGCCATTATATGGGGTCAGGGTGTAAAAATGGCTACTACTATCAAATTCTACGTTTAAAATAACCCATAAAACATGTGTCGCATGACTTTCGTAGACATTTTTCCAATAGTTATATTTTCTGACCTGCCCTTGACCTTTGCTTACAATCTCAATTTCCCTTATGCGGAATATGTATTATGCCTCTGAGAGCACTTTGTGCCATAATGGTATCAATATAAGGTGTTAACCCTATTTGTAACAGGGGGCGGATCCCCCCCCCCCTTCATGGTTTTCGCAGATATCTCCAGAACGGCTGGGAGCAGGCCCATGAAATTTGCGGACTTTTCATATAATGGAATACTGCATTTGGAGTCACAATTTGGAGTTCTTAACCTGAACAGAAGCGGTTCCAGGGCACAGTTTTGGGTGGGTTCGGAGGCGACATTTGGCGATAATACGGAAATGCGATATTCACGGTTTCTTCCTAACTTCCTCAAGTATGAAGGAGTTACATCGGTTTACGGTGATTGCAACAAGTGCAAATTAGTTGATGTTAATGAAATATCATACAAATTGCATGGCAGAGGCGGTTTCAGGGGCTTGAAGAGGGGGAGGGGTTTCCAGGAAGTAATCAATGCTTGGCGGGAAGCCAATAGAGCGATGTAAGGGGCATTTATAGCTATCAAGATGTAAAAGATAGTTTCTGCTTCCATTATTTGCATAATGTATTACATATAGAGTTTCAGGGGCGTGTTCAGGCACATGAAAAGGGGGGTGACTGGCATGGTGATGACGATATGCCAGCGATAACGGCGCAATAGACGTTTAGCTTATAATGATATGTGCACATATGAGGCCAGAAAAGGGAATAAAGTGATTTTTTGCAGAGGCGCGCTCAGGAATGGAAGAAAGGGAGTCATATTATTGCAAAGAAACTAAGAGGCATGGGCGTACAATGACATAACATACTGCAGTTTTGGAATGAAACACGCACCACAGGCTACTCTACGAACGATTATAAGATAATAGGCGAGTCCAGGTAGGGTAAAGATGGAGGTAAGCAATGTTAATTGAAGTTGTAAGTGAAATAGTCATTGTTGACTAGTTAGTATCATAATAGCGGATAATATACTTATAAAAAGGTCTTGCGCCGCCCCAGTTTGGATCCTGGATATGCCTATGATGAAGTACAACATGCAAAAAGGAACTATCTACGATCAGTAATATATTTATAGTGCTGGGTAGCAACTTGTCTGCGGTTAATATTTTTTTTCCAAATTTGACCTCCCTTTTTCACTAACCTGGTACCACCCATGGCAAAAAAAAATGATTTATAACTATTTTGTCTAATGTCACAATCACATAGCATTTCATTTATAAAAAAACATAAAAAATGGTTTTATTACGCATTTACTTCACCCCCATATTGAGTGACCTGCACACGCCTATGATTTTTGAATTTTCAAACGTCACCGTTATATATCAATTCCCAATTCAACCTCTATCGATTCCTATTAGTTGTGTTAAAATCTGTCGATAAACATGAAAGCTATGTTGGATCAAAAATACCACTAAAGTGTGTAGTTTTTGCCCCCCTGTTGCCCCCTATCCAAAATTTAGATTTGTTTATGATTTAGAAATGTAGATCGTGTTGAGGGGAACCAAACACCGTTTCATTTTTGAAAATCGGACGGGTAGATCTCGAGATCTCCGGGGGCGGAATCCGCCCCCCCCCCCCCTGTTACAAATAGGGTAGCCAGGAGCCTGTTACAAATAGGGTTAAAGGGAAATAATGACCTTTTTCCATAAAAATGGAGTTAGCACGTGAAATCGCCAGACGAGACCAAAATATATTGTAAATTCATCACATTTTGCATGAAAACTTTCCTACCGAAAGATATTTCAAGTTAAAGTTGATAAGCGTTCCACACTTTTAACGACCGGTACTTGCAAGTACTTTTGGTCCTCATCAAACTGCGGGCTTTTCCCGTATTGTTTTTTATGCAATGGAGTGGAAAATATATTGTGCGCTCTGCTTGTTGTGATTATATGCCCGGCGATCTTCTAAAACTAACAGCGATTGGAAAAAATGGCAATAAAATCGGAAGCTCATCGATGCACATCAACGACGGCATAGTTAGTGGTTGCGACCCTCAATTTTTGCAAATCGATTCATTTGTTTTCAGCATTAGGAGTATTGTATAATTTGTCCGTGGCTGTATATAACACTATGCTTTATATTATCATGAAAAAATAATAATTTCCCCCAAAAAAACTAACCAACAATAACACAACACTGGCAATGAAATCGGAAGCTCATCGATGCACATCGACGGCGACCTATTTAGCTTCGGCGATTTTTTTTACAAAGTCATTATCATGCTTCTCGGCGCACTTAACCATTGTGGCGAGTTGTTCCTGATTAGTATACCCAAGTCCCGTAGCAGGCTTTGTTAATGACGTCGCTGGTGCCATTCTTGTGTAGCATTGCAAAATATATCTGATTTTGAGTTGAAAGCTAATTAAAGACTTATTCAAATTATTGTTTTTAAGTTTTAACTTTCTTGTTAATCATTATTAAAGGTACTGTGTCACTGTATTTCATAGTAGTTGACACTTCAGAAACTCGTGACGTAATAATATTGTATCCAATATGCATTTCCCTCACCTTTTGCTATTGTGGCGCAGTGCCGAGTGCTTTGCGAATACTAGCTTGCCTGAGGTTCAATTCATTCCGCCCCTATTTTATTCGAGTTGGTATAGTTTCATGTTGTTGTTATTCATGACTTATACTGATAGTCAGTCATGCATCACGGATGCTTCACGGATTGCTTCACGGATCAGAGCGCTGCTCGAACGCACGCTAGTAGCGCTAGTAGCGCTTTCGTTATCCATGGCAACCAGGCGTGAGCCAATGAAAAGCCAGAACGTATCCTTTTCTGGCTTTTGATTGGCTGACGCCTGGTTTCCATGGAGAACGAAAGCGCTACTAGCGTGTGTCCGAGCAGCGCTCAGTTTGATCGGGAACGTCACAGAGCCTCCAAAAATGCCGCACTCGATGTAAACAATGGTAGGGAAGGACGAATTTGTCAATGACCTTCATGAAGTACACAAGGTACTTGTTTTGTATTTTTTCCAAACTTACAACTTTGAATTTGGGAATAATTTTATTTAATTCTTAAATTTAAATAAAATAATTTTAAAACCATAACGGTAGCCTAATAAATTGTTGCTAACAAAATCAAAAGGTCATTATTTCCCTCTAAATGAAAAGTATAGCAAATCAAGCTAAATACCTCGACCTTTTTGACACGCCACGGGCACGGGCACGGGACCTTTTTGGGGCACGGGACCTTTTTGACAGTCTGGTGGCATGATCGGAAGATCCGACAGCGGATCTACTACGTATACGTAGGTTCACATGATTCACAAGATTCACATTATTTTTGTTTTCTCCGGGGTAACTACATGTAGCCCGGAGAGGCAAAACAAATATATTGTCGCAACATCGGGAAACTAAGTTGCATACGTGGATAAACAACAAGCAAAATCTTGTGCTACGGCAGTTGAGTCGTTCTTATTGGGTCGCGCCACTCCAAGGGAATTATAAAACGTTTTCAGCGTCGGTCACCGATTTTTACGACATTTAGTCTAGGTCGCATCGAACCTCTTGTTTCCCAAAATCGGGTCCATTTTGAGCTTACAGGTCTCCTTCACGGTCAAATGAAATGTCAAAGGACGCTGTAGCGGATGCTGTAGCGCCCAAAGTTTGCGTCCGATTGCAACAAAAATGGTCTCAAACGATGCCCGTGCCCATTTCCAGGATGACAATAATTCTTAGAGTTGTTCCCCGTGACCTTCAAGGCCAAAGGACTGGGAACGCTGTAGCGCCCAACATGGGGCGCTAACTTGAAGGTCACGGGGCAGAACTCTGATTATGCTTGTCATTCTGGAAATGGGCACGGGGAATCGATTGAGACAATTTTTGTCGCGATTGGACGGTAACTTTGGACGCTACAGCCTTCCTTGTCCTTTGACCCTGAATTTTACATTGAAGGTTACGGGGCTTGACCTTGAAGCGACAGCCAGGGGCCAGGGCGACATAATACGCTATGAGGGCGGCAAGATGCCTTCCGGGGGCGGCAATATGTCTCCGAGGGCGGCTGATGCCTTCCAAGAGCGGCATAATGCGCTCTGAGGGCAGCAGAATGCCTTCCGAGGGCGGCATATTGCACTCTGAGGGCGGCATAATGTGCTCAGAGGGCGGCAATATTCCTTCCGAGGGCCACAAGACATCATCCGAGGGCGGCATAATGCACTTTGAGGGTGGCAAAATGTCTTCCGAGGGCGGCAAGATGTTTTCCGAGGGCGGCATGATGCTTTCCGAGGGCAGCATAATGCTCTCAGGACTCTGAGGACGGAATGATGCCTTCCGAGGGCGGCATAATGCGCTCTGAGGGCGGCAAAATGCCTTCAGAGGGCGGCAAGATGTCTTCCGAGGGCGGAATGTTGCCTTCCAAGAGCGGCATAAAGCGTTTAGAGGGCGGCAGGATGCCTTCTGAGGGCGGCATATTGCGCTCTGAGGGCGGCATAATGCAAGGGCATAATGCACTCCGAGGGCGGCAAAATGTCTTCCGAGGGCGACACGATGTTTTCCGAGGGCGAGACGATGTTTTCCGAGGGCGGCATGATGCTTTCCGAGGGTGGCATAATGCGCTCTGAGGGCGGCATAATGCCTTCCGAGGGCGGCGATGTACATTCTGAGGGCGGCATAATGCGTTGTGAGGGCGGCAAGATGTCTTCTGAGAGTTCCAGGGTGCCTTTCAAGAGTGCTACGAAGCTGTCGGTAGACACAAGGGCGCCCTGGCGGCCTCCTGAGAACGCTACGGCGCCGAAGACGGCGTCGCGGCGTCTTTGGTGCCGCGGTGCCCGAGGGCGCCGTTTTCTAAAGCAGGGAGCTTCAGCCCCTACCCCCCCCCCCCCCCCCCCCCTGAGTTCTGACACTGGCGAACCCTGATCCTTATCAGTACCCGAAGGGCTGACCACACGACGGGAGTAACTTGAGTCGATTTATTGAATTTAATATAGTCTGCTTGCAAATATATAAATGTTTGTTCGAAAACAGTTTGTTTTTTTATGTAATGCTTATGCATTTCCATCGCTACCGGTTCTGCTTATTTTCATCTTTCTTGCGGTGTGGCGGAACATCGCAGAGTGTGCACAGATGTAAGAGCCCACCTTGGGCCACTTCGATCCCAGACTATAATGTAAACACGGTGGCTGGTTTATTTATGGGAGTTGGGTCCGAGCCGACTGCTGGTTGTGAGCAGTCGTGACATTCTGTTTTGGAAGCTCTGTGTGCGCGTGTTGTGGAGTACCTCTGCGATAGAAGATTGCGTCCTGTGCATGAATTTAAGCATCATCATGAAGCTAAGAGAAAAGGTGAGTGAGGTTCTAGTTCTTAGTATAGATAAGTTGTTAAGCACTCAGTTTTCTGCTTCCATTGATGTTTTTCTTTGTTTTCTGAGAACGTATTAAGCGACATAAAATAGACAAGATACACTTAAATAAATGGTTTAACCGTGATCCATTGCAATGATTTTCAAAAAGGATTGGTGAACATAATGTACCTGAGTATGGGTGTATGGGTAAGGCATTTCATATCATAATTTATGTACAGAAGTCCTTATGTTTGCGATATTCATTCCATTGTACGGTTGAGGGATTTTGATAAAGCTGAATTCATTATGTTTTAGAACGACGTGATTTAACGTGCGAAAAACTAAAATGAGACAAAATCGTCCAATCTGATGGTGCCTTCACTTGCATTCAGATGGTATTGTATATTGGAGGAAATATGTTTGCAGCCTGCAGGCCAAATGTCCGAATTATGTAATTCGCCTTATGATTGCGTAGCGTCTCAATGCTTCAATTTGTTTGCTTATTAATTTGATTACAGCCTACACTAATACAACCGACTTATAAATTTGATGCAATCATAAGCTCGTCTTTCCGTGGTATATGGGAAAAATCTGAATATGAGCGGTCCGACCCGGCCCGGCCCGTGGCGACGCTTTTTACAAGCTAATATCTCTGCAACCGCACGTCCGATTGACAAGCGGGCTTCTTGGCTGAGCAGCCCCATCCAACTTACCCTGTTTGAGACCAATGTCGACTCACGTGTGTGACTACCACTGCGCGTGGCGCGTGCCGCGTGAGGGGTGTTGGAAGGTGTTTCCTCACAATAACTCCGCAACGGCTGAGCCGATTGTGTTCAAATTTGGTGTGTGGTTAGGGACCATACAGCCGCCACTTTCCCACAAGTCAGGGGTGGGGTGCCTCTGCACGTGCGCACGTGCACACCCTTTTTGTATCCCAGAAACTACTTGCCCGATCGAGTTGAAACTCACCATACATTTTATTCGCGCTCGCTCGTTCATCGCCAACTTCGGCGTCTTACTGGTATATTATAACAAATGTGTCGCATGGATTATTCAGCGTCACAATGTTTTGTTTTGCGGGAACGCCTTTTCACAGACGACTCTGTTGGGTCGCTACATTAAGAAGTTTGTGTTACTTTCAGCTGTTGTGCACAGCTCTCGGTGCTCTCTGCCTCTGCTGCCGGGTAACGCTCGGCAACACAGGGGCCAGCGGTACTGGCCAGCCACCCAACATTATCATCATTGTCGCCGACGACCTGGTGCGTGCGCCAATATTTATGTGAATACTTAGTGAACTGTGAAGTGTCTTTGTCTAGCTTGTTGCAAAGGCTCAAGTATGGATCGTATGATTGCGTATGTACGTGCTGAGTAATGGATACCAATGCTGTTGTGTAGAAAGCTTAAAGTACCGCCTTTTTGTTGCTTAATGTAGGTCGAATATGTTTTGTTTGCCGCTTGAAGGACATGGCTTCAGTGAATGGATTGTTTACGCTCTACATATCTATTTGATAACGCCATTGTGCTAAATTTACTCATGATTATTTGAGTGAAACATGATTACTTCGTTCATTCACATCGGATTTGTAAATATGTCTTATGCATATCGGTATTTAATGTCTGTCTGTCTTTATCTGGCCAGCTCCCGCCTCCCACCTGACCCGCCCACTGATCACAGGGATGGAACGACGTGGGGTTTCACGGCTCTGGCCAGATCCCGACGCCCAACATTGACGCGCTGGCGTTCAGCGGTGTGATGCTGAACAGATATTACGTGCAGCCCATCTGCACCCCGTCCCGATCGGCCCTGATGACCGGAAAATACCCCATCCACACCGGTCAGTGCCGGGCAGGGGACAGACCTATTATATATCTGTTAGTGATGCGTGTGCCAGTGACCGGAAAATAGCCCATCCACACCGGTCAGTGCCGGGAGGGGACATCCACACCGGTCAGTGCCGGGCAGGGCACGGACCTATTCGATATCTGTTAGTGATGCGTGTGCTAGTGATACCCAATATCTAATTATCCATGTAGCTACGTGAACTGAACCTAGCATTGGAACCGCAGAATAAGGGATTCATCACTCCAATGGAATATAGATATTGTATGGCTCAGAACTAGCATGCGGTATGTGAGGTTCAGTATATTTTCGGACAACCGGTTCAGTTGGATCTGGATGCAATGCGGCCAATGTCTTTCAAAGTATTTCAGCATTGGTTGAAATATATTTGCAATATTTTAGAATATTGCTGACACTAATATAGTGTAGGATACACTATTTTAACACCGTCGATTTATATTTAGTGGCAGATAAACCGCTGCAAATCGTATTGTGACGGCAATCGACGCGGGAATCGACGGGTGCTCGATCGATTCGTCTTCACATACCAATGCCGAGCTATTGATATACGCATGCGATATGCTGTGGGCTGTCTGTATATGTCACCCCAGGTATGCAGCAGAACGTGATTCTGGCCGCCCAGCCGTACGGCCTGGGTCTGGAGGAGACCCTGATGCCAGAGCGGCTGAACGCGCTTGGCTACGTCTCCCACGCCGTCGGCAAGTGGCACCTCGGCAGTTACAAGTGAGTCGACTGCTGTACTGCATCATCCATAGCTCGTGTCGTGAAAAGGGGCCAAAGTCGTAAATAACTTGCATCATTACATTTTGAAGTCAGGTGTGTGGATTGTTTTGGGACTTAAATGGTGGCAGTATTGTATTCTCGACTGCCATTACTGGCTTTGACTGGTTTGCAGTTTCTATGGAGTTGTTAAGCCCATTTAAAAGCAAAAGAACGGCTGGCCTTTGTATTGTTTCGTCTGGTCCTCGATCCTTTCTTATGTCCTATACAGGCACAAACTTTTAGTTGTTGTTTTTTTAGTTTTGTTTTTAGTTAGTTTAGTTAGGCAATTCGTTTTATTTTTATTTTTACAAGGTATATGTGTGTTCTTTGTCTTTGAATACCATAAGTTGCGTTGTTGTGCTTGCATATTCGTAGTGACTGAGTTGACACTGGATAAGCGATATGATGACTACCTGAGTCGGACGAAAAATGAAGACATGTTTCGCCTTTGTAGTACCGAATATACATAATTCATCACTAGTCGTTAGGATAGGCATGTTTTATGCAAGCCGTTAATAAGCTCCCAGAAGTATTGAAACATGGTAGTATTAAAGTATTGAATAAGTGGAATAAGTATTGAAGTATCGAATGTTAACTTCACGTATGGTCACTACTCACTATATTAACCCTCGCCCTGGTGGGGGGGGGGGGCATTTTGACCCCCTTGAGTTTTTATCTGGAATAACGCAAAAATAACGGCGTGCAGCGCTGCCAAATTTGGCACAGGTATTTGGGCATCAATTACCCACATGGTGTGAAAGTTTTGACCTCAGGTCATCTCAGGTCAGGTCACCAGGTCACGTAAGGACCTTACGTCCAAACATGTTTGTGGTCGTGCCAAAGCCACAGTGTTTGTCCGAGATCTTTTAAACTTGCAGGATTTCATAAGGTCATAAGTACCTACAATTCTTCATCTCGGATTTGTTTGTATCGGTGACCTAAGGTCAGGTCAATTTCGTGACCTCCCCATTATAAGTCAATGGGATAATATGCAAATGCTTCCTATTCAGAGAATATGCATTGGATCGGGAGGACTATTTCAGAATCATGTTATTTTAGCTCATTCTTGATGACCCAGGATCAATTGTTGCTCAGTGACCTCTGCAAGGTCAGCTGAGGTAATCTGAGGTCACCATCACTTGTTTGCCAATAACTCTTAATATAATAAATATAGGGACGTGTGAATGACACCACTGTGTTTGTCTCGTCGAATCGTATCGCCCCAAATGCAACATTACCTACCTGAGTCATCAAATGACCTTGACCTGAGGTCAAATTTTAAAATTGACCTAACCAGGTCACCATTATTATGTTTTCAACGTGCCTCAACAAGACAAAAACTATGGTGTTAAAATTACTGTTATATGTTCAACCAATAAAAAGCAATTCATGGCAACTTTTTGGGAAAACATGGCCTCGTGACATTTGGTGACCTCTGAAGTGGAGCCTAAACTATTGACTTTAGATAAAATTTGAGGACTCCGTGTGGAATTGAATTTGTAATGAGCTTCCGACTGTTTTTTTCCATGCTTCCTAGCTGTCATAGTTCCCGAGAAATTGGGGGGTGTCTAGAGCAAAGTCCTGTTTTCTGCGTCGTCCTTATAGCCCTTTTAGTTCTTTAGTTAGAGGGGGGTCATTTTGACCCCCACCAGGGCCAAGTTGTCTCAGAGGCCCACCGGGGCGTGGGTTAACATTGAATATGCGCACACATTTCACATACCTACATTGTTTGCACACATTGAGCAAGCAGTCGCATATTTTTAGGAAAGCATATACTCCAACTCAGCGCGGATTTAAATCTCATATCGGATACTGGAGCGGAAAGAAAGACTATTACGACCATACAAATCAAGAACAGGCAAGTGCTATATTTCTGTGAAAATGTCACTCGCCGTTTTGTGTTAGAAAATGCGCAATTATTGAATGCATTTTACTGAATGATATTACTAATTCCTAACCGGAGATTATGATTGCATCCCGCTTTCTTACACCATGCTACCATTCACAGGCGAAGGAACGTTAACATAGAAAGGTCACGGGCAGTTGCGATCGTTTCTTGACATATAACACCATATATGGAATTATAACACCATATATGGTGTTATATAGGGCTGGCTTAAGCACAGCTTATGAAGAGTGTCGTGGCCATTCTCCATTCCTGCGCTTTTTTAGTCCTGGATTCGCATCGATCGAATGTCCTCGCAGCTGGTAGAATTCAATATTTCATGGATGTATTTGATTGCATAACCGCCATGTGGTTAAGTCGCAAATAATTACGAACTGTACGTTTATACCAATGCGAAATGTGCTGACAAATGTCACGTACTGCCGTTAAATTCAAAATTATAACAGGGGGAAACGCGATTCTCGGTGACTATAGGCTTTACGCATAACGTTTAGGACTAGGATTATGCTCTCTCATTGCCTCATTTAAAGCCCTTAGTGTCCGAACTATGACGTTAGGTAGAATGAGGCAATATTCAAGCCCTAACATCAATGCATTTAAGCATGGTGTTTGACCTTTCTTTTTAAAATAATGAGGTAGGGATAGAAAAGACGACGGCAATCATTTGGTTAATCTGTCATACTTATTTGTCGATCAATCTGGTAAACAAAATATCAGCCTCATGAGTTGTCGACCATATGCATCGAAAAGTAAATAATCGTGATAAAAATACACAAATGTGCGAATTTTGCCACTCTTTTAACTGCATTTCTTGACCAAACCATATGGACAAATAATATAACAAAAATAGTCACACCTTATTTTTAATCATAAGGTGTAAAATCCATACATTTTAAAGAAAACGTATCTTCCCGCAACATCTTCAAGTAAATTGTGCACCTACCTGAATGGGAAAAATGTCTTTTGAGCTGCACTGACAAATTGTAATCTGCTTCGATAATGCTGTTTATGGCGTATTATACCACGCCTGACAATGTTTGCACAAGTAGGAGAGCTACCAATGTACTCCCTTGCAGGAAAGCGTACACACCGACATACCGTGGCTTCCAGAGCCACTTTGGCTACTGGACAGGTCGAAAGGACTATTTTAACCATGTGTGCGTCAGGGTGAGTACATTGCAACACCCACATGGGCACAAAATTATTTGTCTGATTTGATGCATTATGTTTTCCATTACCTACGTTATTTGGTCTGATTTAGCTTGCTCCCTGACGCATAACTTTATATAGAAAAACACTTAATATACCATCTTTGTGGCAGCATTTGGGCTAAAAACACGCTTATAATTTGGTGTTCGTTTTTATAGAGAAAGGCATGACTTGTTGGTTGTAATTTACTAACCCATTAACCAGCGCAGTGCGCATGCCTGGTGGCAGTATGGTTAATGTTGATTTATGAAGCGCATGCATGCATGTGAATGTGTAAACCCTCGCAGTGCACATGAATGATGACAGAGTGCTGGATGTTGCTGAATGAAACGGGTCCACGCATGCATGCAAGAATGTTGAAACTATCATTTCGCTGTAAGCGTTACTTGTACTTGTAGTTATGTCTTGATGTTATAGGAGGCTGGTGTATTAACGAGCTTCTCAAATTGAATATTTTGTACACGGTAATACTAAATGTATTAAAATAACTAATAAGCGACACTTAGCTGTTTTAACATCGTATTATACATGCAAATGACAAGCCAACATCACCCGGACCAAATTTCTAGAAACACTATGAACAACAACCTTCCAACGCAAATATCGATCTCCGTCCATTCTTCTGACTCGCCCCCCCCCCCCTTTCCCTCCCCCTCCCCTCAGCACACGTACTAGGTTACTGTCCGTCCGCTGACCCCCCTCCTGCCCCCCCCCCCCCTCCACAGCACACGTACTGGGGGTACGACCTGCGGCGGAACATGGAAATCGCACGGGAGGAGTTCGGCCGCTACTCCACCGACCTGTTCACGGAAGAGGCTGTGGACCGGATCGTCACCCACAACCGCTCCCGGCCGCTGTTCCTCTACCTCGCCCACCTGGCCGTCCACTCGGCCAATGAGTACGAGCCTCTGCAGGCGCCGGCTAAAATCATCGACCAGTTCGGGCATATCAAGGACGGAAACAGAAGACGGTTCGCAGGTACGGGCAAAGAAACTTTGCTCGTCATGGGAACAGTTCTCCACATTGCATATCAGTACCGATGTTTGTAATGCGTAACTCAAGTCCTACGTACGCATATTGCATACCTCAATACACTGCAATAAAGAGCCGTTTTGAACCAGGTACCATTCCAGTTCTTGGGGCGCTGCCGCACCATTGTATCCGATCAGAACCAATGACATCATAAGCAGCGCCGCTGACATCGCACTGCCGCCGGCAGGGATGCTGACGAAGCTGGACGAGTCCGTGGGCCGGGTGACGGCGGCGCTGCAGGAGTCGGGTCTGCTGGACAACAGCATCATCGTCTTCACCACCGACAACGGCGGGCCAGCTGCCTCCTTCGACTTCAACGCCGCCTCCAACTGGCCCCTCCGCGGGGTGAGTTATGATGTGTCCTCAAACTGCAAACTTCCCTCAAACTTCAAACTTCTCTTTGCGTACCTTTATAATCAGTTAACAGATATATGTAGTTTGTCTTGGTCATGGAATCAACTAGAGATCCGGTTGAATGTATTTATTGTACATATTATTTGTGAAAAGTGGTTAGTGTCCCCTTAACACCCAACTATAGTATAAGTCCTGGGACCCCTGCGTGCGTTACCAGTCTCGCTATCTGTCCGCAGGGATTCCGGGGTACAATGCTACTAACAAAAGGCATAGCGAAACGGGTTTGCAGACACAAATATATATAAAAATATAGCCTGGAGTGGTGTGACCCAAATTTATTGCTGTCTCAATAACGTTTGAGAATTGTTGTATCTAACGTAAAAGGGGTCACGCGGGAAAGGGATGTACACTCCTGCCTACCTATTAATGGGTGGGGGAACTAACCAAAAAATTGGCCCCTCCGCGGGGTGAGTTCTGATGTGTCCCTCAAACTGTCCCCAAAATGTTGCAAGATGCCGTAACCAGGGCTGCGGAGTCCACATAATGTTAGCAACTCCGATTCCGACTCAGACTCCGGCCTGAAAAAATCGACTCCGACTCCTTCTCCAACTCCCACTCCGGCCTATATCCGTTCTCCAATCGCATGCTAAGCAATATCTGCAATGCCACCTATTTGTTTCCGTTTGTTTTTAGTATGGAGAACAATGCTACGCCGCCCGAGAACGGGCGTGCCGGCCGCGCGTCCAGCCCAGTCGCGCTCGTCTGCAGGCGGCGAATAAAATGAAGATAAGAACGTGAGACCGGCGCCACTGTGTATGTCTCGTCGAGACGCGTCCGACATTGCGCAGCACGACATACCTGGTTCACCACATGACTTTAAATTACCTTGACCTGAGGTCAAATTTTGAATTTGACTTGGGTAACCTGGTCACCATGGTATGATTCGAATCTCCTTGACGAAGCGAGCACGATTATATTAAAATGGGCGCCGTGTGACCGTAAGAGTCGGTGCGTCCAAATTCATCACCATTTCATCACCAGATGACGTACAAATTATTGACCTATCTTCACTAGGCGCAAATCTACCGCTAGTTGAGTAAACTTTCCACTCGATTCATTTTCCACTCATTTTCTTTCGAAAAAGATGTAAAGTTAATGTCCCTAGGCCGACGCCTATTCTACCGACCAAGGTAATCGCCAATTGCCAAAAAGTCGACTCCGACTCCGGGCCGGAGTCGGAGGGTAAGATTTTAGCGACTCCGACTCCGACTCCGGCCAAAACTGCCGACTCCGACTTCGACTCCGACTCCGCAGCCCTGGCCGTAACCATTGCAATTGAAGTCCTAGAGCCCTGATTATAACGCCATTGCAATCAGCGGCCCGAATTGGCCTAGAGAGGAGTATTGCAAATATTGCAATGTTACAGAGCCCGTATCGCACCGTTACAGACCCACCAAGAACTTACCCCGCGGAGGGGCCAGTTTGAGGGACACATCAGAACTCACAAATTATTGCGAATTTTGTTTTGCGGGGGCTTCTTGACCTTGCGAATCGATTTATGGTATCGGCGATCCGCTATTTCTTGTGTTTTTTTTTAGCTATGGGCCTTTCTTGGGGTACGCGCGAATGTATGCGAAATTCAACTGTTTCAATGGTGCTTCGCCTGGCCTCGTGCGGTTTTTTGTGTGTGATGAGGCTGGCCAGTCGCCGATCAACATATAGGCCTCTTCACTGCTCGGATAAAGGTATGGCAAGATGGTATTTGGAGTTCGGTCAGTGGTGGATATAGGCCGGATAGGGTCTCTCTCGACAGAGCCTGCCGGAGTATATTCTGAGCGATGATCCGCCGCGGCGTCCCTTCCCTGTATCGGTTCCTGTAGTCCGCCCCCGGATCAGCCTGGTCACAACAATATACATTCCCTTAACCCTATTTATAACAGGCTCCTGGCTACCCCTATTTGTAACATGGGGGGGCGGGTTCCGCCCCCCCCCCCCGGAGATCTCAAGATCTACCCGTCCGATTTTCACAAATCAAACGGCATACTATTCCCCTCTACACGATCTACATTTCTAAAAAACGGATTTTTTATAGGGGCACCAGGGGGGCAAAAACTGCAAATTTTAGAGGTATTTGTGATCCAACACAGCTGTCATGTTTATCAACCGATTTTAAAGCAACCAATAGGGATCGATAGAGAATGAATTGGAAATTAATATTTGGCGTTGACTTTTGAGAATTCAAAAATCATAGGCGTGTGCAGGTCACTCAATATGGGAAATGAAGTGGTGTGTTATTGTGACATTAGACAAACCGGTTATAAAGCATATTTTTTGCCATGGCGGTACCAGGTTTTGTAAAAAAGGGAGGTCAAATAGGAAAAAACATTAACCGCAGGCAAGTACCTACCCAGCACTATAATAAAATACTGATCGTAGATAGTTCCTTTTTTTCATGTTGTACTTCATCATAGGCGTACCCAGTATCCAAACTGTGGAGGCGCAAGACCTTTTAATAGGTATAGTATCCGCTATTATGATACTAACTAGTCAACAGTGACTATTTCACCTACAACTTCAATTCACATTGCTTACCCGCCTCTTTACGCTACCTGGTCTCGCCTATTATCTTATAATCGTTCGTAGAGTACCCTGTGGTGCATGTTTCATCCGGAAACTGCAGTATGTTATGTCATTGTAGGCCCATGCATCTTAGTTTCCTTGGAATAATATGACCCCCTTCTTCCATTCCTGAGCGCGCCTCTGCAAAAAAAAAAATACCTAATTCCCTCTCCTGGCCTCATATGTGCATATACCATTATAAACTAACCGTCTATTGCGCCGTAATCGCTGGCATATCGTCATCACCATGCCAGTCACCCCCCTTTGCATGTGCCTGAACACGCCCCTGCAACTCTATATGTAATAAATTATGCAAATAATGGAAGGAGAATCTATCTGTTACATCTTGATAGCTATAAATGCCCCTTACATCGCTCTATTGGCTTCCCGCTAAGCATTGCATAATTCCTGGAAACCTCCCTTTACAAGCCCCTGAAACCGCCTCTGCCATGCAATTTTTATGATATTGCATTAACATCAACTAATTTGTACTTGTTGCAATCACCGTAAACCAATGTAACTCCTTCATACTTGAGGCAGTTAGGAAGGAAACTGTGAAGATCGCATTTCCGTATTATCGCCAAATGTCGCCGCAGAACCCTCCCAAAAGCGTGCCCTGGAACCGCCTCTGTTTAGTTAAAGAACTCAAAATTTTGACTCCATACGTATCAATTTATTTAGGAAAAGTCCCAAAATTTAATGGGCCTGCTCTTAGCTGTTTTAGAGATATCTGCAAAAAAAAACATGAGGGGGGGTGGAATCCGCCCCCCCCCCCTGTTACAAATAGGGTTAACCCTCGTCCGGGTAGGGCAAAAGCACTACGTGTTCGGGTAGGGGGGTTGGTATGACCATCCCCCTTAGCATTTCGCCCCTAATTGAGCTAGAGCTTCGCGTTAAAGATGAGCGTGTTGCTTGTGACGAGAGGAAGTCGCTGTTACCCGATTTTAAAGTATTTGGTCATTAGGTGACCTTTGAGGTCATGCCAATGATCCAAAAGTCATCAAAATGGTAAATGCGTATAAATTGAATTGTATCGAGCTAGAATCGTGAATAAGCATATCACAATGCTTAATGGGTGCTAAATTCGTAATCAGCGTCACAAAATGTCCTAAAAACTGCCAAATTCCAAAAAGGTCATATCAGGTCATCTGAGGTCATTGACCTCGGTTGACTTGTGGAATCGCATGACCCCAGTGGAACATATAATTATGTAAAATGGATCCCAAATTTGACATCAGCGTCACAAAATGTTCTAGAAACCGCCAGAAGCCCCAAAAAGTCATCTGAGGTCATCGGAGGTCAATGACCTCAGTTGACCTCTGAAAAGGTCAATCGAGGTCACAATCTCAGTGGAAACCACAACTGTCACCTGGAAACACCTGTGCATATGCTCCTGAACAACAAACACTCGAAAACTGCACAAGTTACAAGCATCCATACATACTGCGGGACGCCAGTTGCGCCTGACATGACCTTGATAAACAGGTCATAGGTCACGGGTCATGTGAGTTAAAATTCAAAATTTTCAGAGTATGTGGGATTTTAATTTTCTTCGAAAGTAGGGTACTGAAAGTTGCATCGAAATCAGTGGGAAACTACGCGAGTTATTCCAGAAAAACCAAGGGGGTGGGTTCCACCCCCTACCCGGGCGAGGGTTAACGTCTTCCCGATTATGACAGGTCCTTCACATATAACTCGCTGCTGAGCGTCGACTCTCCCACTGGTCCTTAACATATCTGATTTACTCCAGCATACAATCACTGATTCTTACTCACGTTCACCCCTCCTTCCAAACTCTAATACGAATGCCCGGGTCGACGTCCCAATCCCTCCCCCTTCCGTCTGCTGCCCTCCAGTGGTGCTACGAACTACGTGTGCAAATCCTTGACCGGGTTCTTGGCTTTTCCTTTGCGTCGAATCATTCCGATTTTTCCTCCTCTGTCCAGCCATGAGATGTCATCTCAGCGTGCGTGCGTGCGTGCGTGCGTGCGTGCGTGCGAGCGTGCGTCCGTGCGTGTGTGCGTGCGTGTGTACGTACGTGCGTGCGCGCGCGCGCGCGCGTGTGTGTGTGTGTGTGTGTGTGTGTGTGTGTGTGTGTGTGTGTGTGTGTGTGTGTGTGTGTGTGTGTGTGTGTGTGCGTGCGTGCGTGCGTGCGTGCGTGCGTGCGTGCGTGCGTGCGTGCGTGCGTGCGTGCGTGCGTGCGTGCGCGCGTGCGTGCGTGCGTGCGTTTCATAGAATGTTGCATTTTGCAGGAGCTGGCCGTCTAGTGAATTCACATTCATCGCCACTCGGCTGTTTACGTCAATTTACGCGCACCTCTGGGCCCCAGTGGGCGGGCATAATGGCGGTGCCCGATGTTCGGCGCCCGTGATATATTGCCTGATTGCATGATGTTCGGCGCCCGTCATTAACGGCCTCCTCCGGGGCCGCTATATCGGTAGACCCCCTGCCGGCCGGAATGTGACTACCACATGCATTAACCTGGCTAGCCAGCGCACTCCTTCGCGTCATTGGGAATCGTCCAAGGGCTGATGTACATTGGGAGTATTGACTGTGCACACGCGACAAGACGGAACCCAACGAACATACGGCTAACCGAGCGGAGGCTAACCGGCGCTTGACGTCAGAGACGTATGACGTCATCGTCCGTTTCGCTATGCTGAGTATCTGAGTATGAATTGTGTCGGTGCGTCCGTCCTCAGACGGAAATGTCGATGATACTGACCTGAATATGGTGGTGACGCGGAACACGGTGGCAGAATAGCACGCCTATCTTAACCGGCGCTGCGCTGGGTCTCCAGCCGAACGCGCCGCGCTGGGGGGGGGGGGGGGGGGGAGGGGAGGGGTACATTTAACCCCCGTATCTTCTGAATCAATGACCGCAGCGAAACGCGCAAGGCTGCGATCGAAATATCTCAATGAGACGAAGCTAATGCATACCCGAATGCATCTCCCGCATAAGCGAAAGTGAAATTGTAAGCAAAGGTCAAGGTCAAGGTCTGGTCACAAAAGGTCACTATTGGCAAGAGGTCTACGAAACTCATGCGACACGTGTTTTATGGGTTATTTTACAAGTATAATTCGATCAAAATAACCATTTTCATAACCTGACCCCATATCATGGCCCTTCGGTGAAAATCAGGTCAAAGTCAGGTCACATAAGGTCAAAATTGAAATTGATTAATATAAATAAAGAAGGTATGTTTCTAGACCAGTTATGTTTCCGAAATACAGTGGTGGTATTTATTTGTCAGTATCTGGTCACTCAAAGCCAAAAAAAAAACTAAAAAAAATAACGTCATGAGTTTCATACTCAGGGAGGGAGTCATAAGTCAGTCAAAAATAAGGATATTGCTTTGAAATTTGGTTTGATGTTTTTTCTCTCCACAAAACCATATCTTCCATACGTCCATACCTGGTTCTCAAATATATATGATCCGTGCTTTTACATCTTCAAAAAATTTATTTTGTGGAAATTTTCCAAACAAATCTGTTTTGTGAATTGTTTGGGGTCAAAACGCCAAAATTGTGAAATTCCGAGATAGTCATTTTGAAGAGAATGTCATTTTCTTCTTTTTACCGTTTTTATTTGCAATTTACATTAAAACTCGATTTTCTACGATTTTGCAAACATTTATCGTTTTTCCACAACAAATGGCATGACATGACGTCATTAAAACACCATTATTTCCCAAAAAAACTACATCAATTCCATTGAAGTTCGGTGAGAAGACGTAGAATTGATGCCGCATAAGGTACTAAAAGTTTCACGTCGATATCTATCATAGTTTTGCTGATGGCAACTGTGAGTTCGGGTGGCCGGCGCCCCGGGGTGGCCGGCGGTGGCCGGCGGGGAGGATCGGCTGTTTCCGCGCCCCGCTTCCTGTAGACATAGGCGTACCCAAGGGGGGGACAAACGGGGAAATTGCCCCCTCCTGAAGGTTCGTACGTGACCCCTTGGCCGTATGTGCCCCTTTAAAAATAGGGCCCGAAGGGCCCTATTTCGAGAAAAAAAATGATTTTTTTTTGATTTTTTAAAGGAAAAAATGTTGAAAATATGCTCCTCTAAAAATATAGTGGGCCAAATCCGGTATTTCTTTGTGGGGGTATCTTATGCCCCCTGAGAAAAAAAAGTACCCTCCTGGAGTGAATCCTGGGTACCCCACTGCCTGTACAACAGGTGGTGTTGTTTGTTGGCACCTTCGTGACGCGCCCGCTCGGGGCTGATGAGTCGGGCAGTTGAACTATGAACAATGTAATCGCTATTACAGGTCCCGCTAACTGACCCGCCATGTGGTAAAACAACCACCACAGTTACAGCGCCCTGCAACTTAACCTCAGTGTCCGCCTGACGCCGCCTGACGCCGCCTGTCCGCCTGTCCGTCCACAGTTGAAGAGCCTTCTGTGGGAGGGCGGTGTACGAGGAGCAGGGTTCGTATGGAGCCCTCTACTGAAGAAGCGATCCTACGTGTACAGCGGTCTGATGCACATCACCGACCTGTTGCCCACGCTGATGTCGGCCGCTGGTGAGAACAGGGTGATACTCAGTGGGCAGACCGGTGGCGACTGACACAAGCCTGTGGGATTGCCGGGGTGGGCTGAATAAAGGGTTGCACGCTCATATTCATCTCAGACAGATATGTTGCGTGGAAGGCAGTGTGTAAAATAGCATTTTATGTTGAGGGAGTCCATTTATCCGCAAAATAATCACAAAATAATGCGTACGGGCCCGTTACATCTCTCTCTTCTCAGAGCCAGCAGCGATCGATCAACTCACAGCAGATTCTCGACAGGTGCCTGCGTGATTCACCCAAATCTCTGCCTGCAGGCGGTGACCCGTCCGTTCTCGGCAAGATTGACGGCATGGACATGTGGTCTGCGGTATCCAACAACCTGTCGTCTCCCAGGAAGCAGATCCTTCTCAACATCGATCCCAGTGACGGCTACCGCGCCCTCATCGAGGGCAACTTGAAATTCCTCCAGGTGAACTTGTCATGATCTTCGATGCTGCATGGAATATAGAGTCGATTGGTGTATGTATTGCTGAACGTTCCCCACACATTGTGCCCAGCAATTCACATATTGAACATGTAGGATTGTAGGATAGTTAAGTGTGGAAAGCAGATACAAGCATGGGCGCCAACATAAGCGGAGGTCTGGTGATAGTATTTCCTTTCTTTCTTACGAGTCTCCAGCATGGCATTATTGCACTCTTTATATTGAGACGTAGAGCATAAGACGTTATCGGTGTCCCAAACCCAAATAAGCGCGAACCAAACTAGACGCTGTCTGATGTCTGTTCGATGCCGTCTGCAGGGCTCGTTCCAAACGGAGAACTGGAGCGGCTGGTTTGGCCCGTCCGGACGGAACATATCCCGGTATGACCTGTACAGTCTGATGACCCGGTCCCACGCTGGCCGCGTCGTCCGACTCCTCAACATGCAGATCTCCAAGGACCGCTGGAAGCAGCTCAGGGCACAACAGGATGTGAGCTGAGAGCTGAATTCATCGGGAATATTCATTTTATGTTTGAGCTGAAGTATAATGACGTGTTTCAGAACTGTTCTATAAATGCCGAAGTTGAAAATATGTTGTGTTGACCATTTACCAAAACCAATAAGAACGATATGACGACATTGCTATAAGTTTCTATTTTTCATCGCATCTCATTTCATTTCATTGTAATAGCAATATTTGAGCCGACAGCTGATTACTTTTTAAAACTGTGCATCACCCCAGTAGTATGTCAAAAGTTGTTAACTTGATATGACATGGCACACGTAAATATGTCTGCATGACACTTTCTAGCTCGAGATGACAGCAACAGTGGCTCACTCCTCCCCCGCCCCCAGATCAAGTGCCAGAAGAGCCCGAAGCCGCGTCGCACCTGTCACAAGACGCCGTGCCTGTTTGACCTGTCGGTCGACCCGTGTGAGTACCTGGACCTGGCTGACGTCATGCCAGAAGTCACAGCGCGTCTGAGAGAGGAGGTGGACCAATACCAGCGGGGCATGGTGCCACCCAGAAACAAGCCAGTCGATCCGCGAGCCAACCCCAAGTTCTGGGACTACGCCTGGGTCAACTGGGGCGATATGGTGCACCCGCCGCTGCCCTAGGCGGGATACCTGCACCCGCCGCTGCCCTAGGCGGGACACCTGCACCCGCCGCTGCCCTAGGCGGGATACCTGCACCCGCCGCTGCCCTAGGCGGGATACCTGCACCCGCCGCTGCCCTAGGCGGGACACCTGCACCCGCCGCTGCCCTAGACGGGATGCTTGCTCCCGCCGCTGCCCTAGGCGGGATGCCTGCTCCCGCCGCTGCCCTAGGCGGGATACCTGCACCCGCCGCTGCCCTAGGCGGGATACCTGCACCCGCCGCTGCCCTAGGCGGGATACCTGCACCCGCCGCTGCCCTAGGCGGGATACCTGCATCCGCCGCTACCATAGGCGGGATACCTGCACCCGCCGGTACAATAGGTGGGATACTTGCACCCGCCGCTGCCCTAGGCGGGGCACCTGCACCCGCCGCTGCCCTAGGCGGGATACCTGCACCCGCCGCTGCCATAGGTGGGATACCTGCACCGCCGCTGCCCTAGGCGGGATACATGCACCTGCCGCTGCCCTAGGCGGGATACATGCACCCGCCGCTGCCCTAGGCGGGATACCTGCACCCGCCGCTGCCCTAGGCGGGGTACCTGCACCCGCCGCTGCCCTAGGCGGGATACATGCACCCGCCGCTGCCCTAGGCGGGATACCTGCACCCGCCGCTGCCCTAGGCGGGATACCTGCACCCGCCGCTGCCCTAGGCGATATGGTGCACCCGCCGCTGCCCTAGACGGAATACCTGCACCCGCCGCTGCCCTAGGCGGGATACCTGCATCCGCCGCTACCCTAGGCGGGATACATGCACCCGCCGCTGCCCTAGGCGGGATCATGCATCCGCCGCTACCCTAGGCGGGATACCTGCACCCGCCGCTGCCCTAGGCGGGATACCGGGATCACTGAAGATTGTGTACAGCAGTGCAGTGGAATTCGATGGAACTAGGTGGTTAAAGTGTGTTCACCGGATTTTGTCTTGTGTTGCGTCTCGTGTCGGCCTGGGAAACTCCCGGAGTTTCCCTGTATCCCTGTCTATGGAGTGGTTTTATTGTGAGATGATCGGATATTTGCCGGTCGGCATTGTAGCGAACGGGGGAATAAAAATGCCTCGCAACTTGAAGCTATCGGAGAGGATTTTCAATCCAATTAATTCCACGGACGATTGTTTGCTTTGTTTTGTGATTTTGTGTGTGGATTTCATTCCGTAGCACCCACATTACTACCGTCCCTTCGCCTGAGGAAGCTGGGGCATGTGATGACATGCCGATCCAGGTAAACAGCTAATGTGTGTGTCAGAACGTCGCTGTTCGTATGCCACATATATGCATATTACTTTGCCAATAGTATTACCTTGGGCTCACTTCAGCTGCCTCGCGTTCGAACGGAGCATGGTAGGCGGTCTTACCCATATAGAGCTGCCGCAACATGGAACAGGACCAATGTGGCCGTTCGGGAGGCTCAGACCTGGTCTCTGTGCAGGAAAGAGCTTCGCTTGTGGATGAGTGAGAGTGTGGGATAGGTTTTATGACGTAATTAGTTGTATCCTTGCAATGCTTTTGGTCGTATATGTATGTCATGTGTGTATATTTCAATGTATATGGACTCATGATCCGAAAAGCCGCAAATGCGGAGATCTTACGAAATAAATGATGATGATGATGATTATGATCGGTGCCAAATAAATTCCACGCGACACGTCACGTGCGTTGCTCGTTTTATGCCGACTGTGTCGACATCTAGCTGATGGTACATTAACTATTGTGTCGGGATGTGGTCGCGAGGCCGCCGTGCGGCTGCCCAGACTGGGTCGAGGGGTCGGGGAGGGGGGGGGCGGCCTGAGGCCTGTTCACGACCACCTGCGCTTCGGCGGTTCCCCGCCCCTTTCCTCATGCGTCATCACAAGCAGGCGTCTCTTGAACACTGAATGCCACGCGCGCCACTTCACGTGACATTTCTCCTGCGGTTGCTTCGTACCGACCGCCGAATCCGCAGCTAACCGCAGCCGTGTGACGTCATCCCCGTTCGCCCCATCCCCACTTTAGTTACCCCCCCCCCCCCTGCTGCCGACCACTGCTGACCGCCGAACCGCAGCCAACCACAGGGTCCGTGAACAGACCTCTGGTCCCGTGTCTGACCTGAGGCCCGTTCACGGACTCTGCGGCTGGCTGCGGTTCGGCGGTCGGTACGCAACGACTGCAGGATGAAAAGTCATGTAAAGTGGCGCATCGCGGCATTCAGTGTTTATAAGACGCCTGCCTGTGATGACGCATGATCAAAGGGGCGGGGCTTAGAGCCTGCGGTTGACCGCTGAACCGCAGGGACCATGAACAGCACTCTGACCTGACCCGGCCGGTCACGTGGTCGCCCCGGGTTGTGGCCGCCGGGTCGGCCGGCTGAGCACGCGGCAGTCGTGCGGCGTGGAACTGGCGGTGCGGTGGGCGTGGTCTCGGTGCGGTGGGCGTGGTCGCGGTGCAGTGATGCGTTTTATGTGTTGAGGGGAGTGAGCGATGCGAGCCATACCGTCGCTAATCAATGACTGGATCACTGGATCACTAAGGTAAGTGGCGAGGACCTGTCATGTCCATTACAGTGACGTCTAAGCTTTAATCTGGCCACAAGTACTCGTAATGTGAACAATTTGTGTGACATGTGTGACACTGCAGAGATATTGGCAAAAGCTCCCGGTTTTTTAGCCCACTGACTGAGGACCAATGGGATTTTTGTGGGTTCTAAAGTACTATTGGTAGGGCTTCTGCAAGCTTTTGTGGGGCGTAAATCGCATATTATGCAAAATCACTAATCTTATCCAAAACACGGAAACTAAATTGAAATATGTACGTTATGCAATATTATAGGTTTTAAGTTTGAACTGTTTAGGATAGAGGTTTATAATTGCAATTTTAAACCTTAGTAGCTATCATTAAAATACGGTATTATTTTTACGTCATCCATTGGTGTAGACTTCTGTCGACTTCTCTGTAACCCTGCTCCGTGGACCATTTATGACCCGTTTTAAATGATATAATTTTACATATGTACATTTTTAATTTATCTGAAGCAGAGTTTTCTGGTATGTTTGGTTATCATGTACCCTGATTTAACTTTGATCGTGCAGCCGTAGCTATATTAGCTCAAACTGTATGCTGACGGGTTTATCCCCTTTCAAAACTCGCACATATCGCTAGCAATGACATCGGCTTGATTTTTTTGCCGGGATAATTAACTTGTCGCCACAAATGACGATAACGTTGAGTGCATCTCAGTGCTTCATAGATGTGCGTAGGTACGGACTTTTAGCGTGACGTGGTCTGTTCCTTTACTCGATATTCTCTACATGGCGAAGGCCAAGCCGATCTAATACGGAATAGTGCATGGTTAAAACAGCGCCAGAAGCGGACTGGTATCGGAGTGTTCCCTGGCCGGTATGGGCTATTTTGGCCGCCATTTTACTTTAGCACTACCGCCGCAAATTAGTAATTACCTGCGTACCAATCATAAGTGAGCTTTTCCTTTGGCACTACCTGCCCCAACTTGTATGCCAACGCGTGACAGGAAGAGGTGATAACTATTTGTAGTCGTTTTTGGGCGAGTGTTAAGTTATATTCGTGGACACCCATCAGTTTCATCCGTGGATTTTGGCCGGTCCCCTTTGACATCTCTGAAAGCGTTGTCTCATGCATGCCAGGGCAGGGCGTATTTTAACATAGTAACTGGGGTGGCAATTGCCACCCCAGTCATGAAGAATGCCACCCCAGTGACGGCACTTTGCCACCCCAGTTAAAAAGATGCCGAAACGCATATCGGCGATAAAGTAGCCCCCGGGAGATGAGGCCGCCCCTTAGCATCAAAGAACGCCAATCCAAGTCAAAATACCATCCATTTCAGCAGGGGCGCAACCACTTATACGGACAATACGGAATGTCCGTACCATTTTCAACAAGGGCATAACCTGGTCATTTGGACCCGAGGCGCCCATGCAAAGCTGGCGCCCCTCCGACCAGTGACGCGCCCCTCCGGCCAGTGACGGCGCTCCTCCGGCCAGTGACGGCGCCCCTCCGGCTAGTGACGCCGCCCCTCCGACCAGTGACGGCGCCCCTCCGGCCAGAGACGGCGCCCCCCTCCGGTCAGCGACGGCGCCCCTCCGACCAGTGACGGCGCCCCTCCGGCCAGTGACGGCGCCCCTCCGGTCAGCGACGGCGCCCCTCCGACCAGTAACGGCACGCCTCCGGCCAGTGACGGCGTCCCTCCGGCTAGTGACGGTGCCCCTCCGGCCGTTGATGGCGCCCCTCAGGCGAGTGACGGCGCCCCTCCGGGCTCCGACCAGTGATGACGCCCCTCCGGACAGTGACGGCGCCTCTCCCGCCAGTGGCCGCGCCCCCTCCGGCGAGTGACGGACGCTCCGACTAGTGACTGCCCCTCTCCGGACCGCGTGACGGCACCCCTCCGGCCAGTGACGGGCGCCCCCTCCGGCTAGTGTCGGCGCCCCCTCCGGTCAGTGAAGGCGCCCCTCCGGCCAGTGACGGCGCCCCTCCGGCTAGTGTCGGCGCCCCCTCCGGTCAGTGAAGGCGCCCCTCCGGCCAGTGACGGCGCCCCTCCAGATAGTAACGGCACCCCTCCAGTCAGTGACGGCGCCCCTCCTGCTAGTGACGGCGCTCCCCTCCGATCAGTGACGCGCGCCTCCGGCCAGTGACGGCGCCCCTCCGACCAGTGACGGCGCCCCTCCGGCCAGTGACGGCGTCCCTCGCGCCAGTGACGGTGCCCCTCCGGCCAGTCACGGCGCCCCTCCGGCTAGTGACGGCGCCCCTCTGACCAGTGACGGCGCCACTCCGGCCAGTGACGGCGCCCCTCTGGCCAGTGAAGGCGCCCCTCTGGCCAGCGACGGCGCCTCTCCGTCCAGTGACGGCACCCCTCCGGCCAGTGACGGCGCTCCTCCGACAGGTGACGGCGCCCCTCCGGCTAGTGACGCGCCCACTCCGGTCAGTGACGGCGCCCCTCCGGCCAGTGACGGCGCCCCTCCGGCTAGTGACGGCTCCCCTCTGGCCAGTGAAGGCGCCCCTCTGGCCAGCGACGGCACCCCTCCGACCAGTGACGGCGCCACTCCGGCCAGTGACGGCGCCCCTCTGGCCAGTGAAGGCGCCCCTCTGGCCAGCGACGGCGCCCCTCAGACCAGTGCCGGCGCGCCTCCGGCCAGTGACGGCGCCCCTCCGGCTAGTGACGGGGGTGAGGGGGGGGGGGGGCTCTCCTTCCGCACGGTGCGGAAGGAGAGGCGCCCCCCCCCCCCCCCCCCCAGCAAAATGTTAGCCAATAATGATGGCGCCCCTGTCGATCGGATGGCGCCTTCAGGCCTCAAGGCAATGACCTGGTCCTTTGTGAATTTCTGCGCACGTCACTGATAGGCACTCCCGGAATCGGACAATTAGCACTCCTATAAGTAAATGGCGACTTAGAAACAGGATAGGCGCCACTAGAAGCAAATGCCGCCCCATGGAGCAGAACAGACGCCTATCGACAATAAGAAAATGCCGCCCCCATGGGGTAAAACAGGCGACCTCTAAATTGGACAAATGCCCATTGCCTATTAGCAAATTCCGCCCCCATGGAGCAGAACAGACGCTATCTAAACCTGATAATAGGTGTCCCCAGAAGCAAATGCCCCTCCCCCGAAGCAAATGCCCCATATACCGAGGGTCCTGGTCCAATCCAGCTAATCAAAAGTTGAGATTTTTAAAGAGGCCTCACAAAATAAAATGGGCGAAATCCGTAGAGTTTTCACATCCAGGATTTTTTAGGCTTTTTTTCCAGGGGCCCACCATGACTGGCTTGCCCCCTCTTCTGAACGTCTGGTTGCGCCCCTGGTGACTGTAGATGATCGTAAATATGAGAGACCGAAATAAATAGTTTTAGTTTGTTACAAAACTCAGAAGTGTCTTAAAGATATCCTGAGATCCTTTTTTGTTCGTCGTCAGTTTGTGAAAGTTCAATCACAGGTGGTGTCACTGGTGTTGTGTGGCGCTTGTTTACATTATTATTTGATTTGCTTGCGTTATTTCTGCCGTGTTTTGCCGCGCCGCGCCATTATTGCATTTGTTTACATTCATACATTTATTTTGCTACATGACGGTGTTTCATTGCCACTCTCAACGTTCTGCTAAATTAATAACACATGCTGTTCTGTCTTTATTTACTTCTTTGCGGCTAAATGAGGAGGGGGGGGCATCAGGGGAAAATCCCCCACCCCACAGGAATATGGGGGGTGCATTCAATACAAGTATGCCCCCCGTGCGTTCCCAATTTATCGTAAAATCGTAAAAATTGTCTTTGCTGCAGTCAAAATCCAGCTATCCACAGTCAAAACCGGAAATTTTCGCGCCGGCATGACACAACTTTCGCAATTGCTTATACAAATTTGGAAAATGGGAAAATGAATTCCATTAAAGAAATAGTTCACCTTGAAAAACTTTACCCAACACGATTTGATTATATTTGTTAATACAATTTCTTTTGATATTGTCAAAATGGTCTTATATCGCGCCGATTCAGGACAGAAAGCCGTAAATGTTTATTGTTTATCAAAACTATATGCATACTCTCTGAGTCAGAGTCCTGACATCACGCGAATGTAAAAAATGGTTCAGCCAATCAGATTCGAAAGTAGTCGCGTAAAGATAGACTCGCATTGGAGATGTGCCAACCGGCGGCTGGCGTTCGCTTGCTAGCATCAGCTGCAAGCTGGTTGGCTGATGGTATAGCCTCTGCCCGGGCTAGAACCAGTGCAACATTCTTTCGCCAGCATCGCATTCCTTCGCCAAAAACTGAAATATATTCGGCTGGAGTCTTTTCAGTCAAGAAAACTTGCAGATAGGGGTTT